>CAWUFW010011832.1:485000-585972 GCA_963921515.1 Calotriton arnoldi
ACACCCACTCACAGACTCACACACCCACTCACAGACTCACACACCCACTCACAGACTCACACACCCACTCACAGACTCACACACCCACTCAGACTCACACACCCACACAGACTCACACACCCACTCACAGACTCACACACCCACTCACAGACTCACACACCCACTCACAGACTCACACACCCACTCACAGACTCACACACCCACTCACAGACTCACACACCCACTCACAGACTCACACACCCACTCAGACTCACACACCCACTCAGACTCACACACACACACAGACTCACACACCCACACAGACTCACACACCCACACAGACTCACACACCCACACAGACTCACACACCCACACAGACTCACACACCCACACAGACTCACACACCCACTCACAGACTCACACACCCACTCACAGACTCACACACCCACTCACAGACTCACACACCCACTCACAGACTCACACACCCACTCACAGACTCACACACCCACTCACAGACTCACACACCCACTCACAGACTCACACACCCACTCACACACCCACTCACAGACTCACACACCCACTCACAGACACACACACCCACTCACAGACACACACACCCACTCACAGACACACACACCCACTCACAGACACACACACCCACTCACAGACACACACACCCACTCACAGACACACACACCCACTCACAGACACACACCCACTCACAGACACACACCCACTCACAGACTCACACACCCACTCACAGACTCACACACCCACTCACAGACTCACACACCCACTCACAGACTCACACACCCACTCACAGACTCACACACCCACTCACAGACTCACACACCCACTCAGACTCACACACCCACTCACAGACTCACACACCCACTCACAGACTCACACACCCACTCACAGACTCACACACCCACTCACAGACTCACACACCCACTCACAGACTCACACACCCACTCACAGACTCACACACCCACTCACAGACTCACACACCCACACACCCGCTCACAGACTCACACACTCACAGACTCGCACACCCACTCACAGACTCGCACACCCACTCACAGACTCGCACACCCACTCACAGACTCTCACACCCACTCACAGACTCGCACACCCACTCACACACCCGCACACCCACTCACACACCCGCACACCCACTCACAGACTCGCACACCCACTCACAGACTCGCACACCCACTCAGTCTCGCACACCCACACAGTCTCGCACACCCACACAGACTCGCACACCCACTCACAGACTCGCACACCCACACCCACTCACAGACTCGCACACCCACACCCACTCGCACACCCACACCCACTCACAGACTCGCACACCCACACCCACTCACAGACTCGCACACCCACACCCACTCGCACACCCACACCCACTCGCACACCCACTCACACCCACACTCACACCCCCACTCACACCCCCACTCACACCCCCACTCACACCCCCACTCACACCCCCACTCGCACACCCACACCCACTCACAGACTCGCACACTCACACACCCACTCACAGACTCACACACCCACTCACAGACTCACAGACTCACACACCCACTCACAGACTCACACCCACTCACACCCACTCACACCCACACTCACACCCACTCACACCCACACTCACACCCACTCACACCCACACTCACACCCACACTCACACCCCCACTCACACCCCCACTCACACCCCCACTCACACCCCCACTCACACCCCCACTCACACCCCCACTCACACCCCCACTCACACCCCCACTCACACCCCCACTCACACACACCCACTCACACACCCCCACTCACACACACCCCCACTCACACACACCCCCACTCACACACACCCCCACTCACACACACCCCCACTCACAGACCCACCCACCCACCCTCACAGACCCACTCGCACTCACAGACCCACTGTCACAGAGCCGGTAGCCCTGAGGAGAAGCTGGACTGGTGGGAGGCTAATCCTGACACTTCATCCTCTCTCTCTACACAGCAGGAAGAGTGGATGCCGGCTTCACGAGGGGCTGACGAGCCAGCCACAGAAAAAGGCTGCCCATTCCTACTGACCCGCTAACACCCACCCACTCATAGACACGCCCACATACCCACTCATAGACACACTCACATACCTTCTCACAGATACACTTACGCACCCACTCTCAGACTCACACACCCACTCTCAGACTCACACAGACTCACACACCCACTCTCAGACTCACACACCCACTCTCAGACTCACACACCCACTCTCAGACTCACACACCCACTCTCAGACTCACACACCCACTCACAGACTCACACACCCACTCACAGACTCACACACCCACTCACAGACTCACACACCCACTCACAGACTCGCACACCCACTCACAGACTCGCACACCCACTCAGACTCACAGACTCACACACCCACACACCCACTCGCACACCCGCACACCCACTCGCACACCCACACACCCACTCGCACACCCACACACCCACCCACACACCCACTCGCACACCCACTCGCGCACCCACTCGCGCACCCACTCGCACACCCACTCGCACACCCACTCGCAGACCCACTCGCAGACCCACTCGCAGACCCACTCGCAGACCCACTCGCAGACCCACTCGCAGACCCACTCGCAGACCCACTCGCAGACCCACTCGCAGACCCACTCGCAGACCCACTCGCAGACCCACTCGCAGACCCACTCACAGACCCACTCGCAGACCCACTCACAGACACCTTCGCAGACCCACTCACACACACCTTCGCAGACCCACCCACAGACCCACCCACACACACCTTCGCAGACCCACCCACAGACCCACCCACACACACCTTCGCAGACCCACACAAACACTGACCCACCCACCTACTCACTCACAGACCCACACAAACACTGACCCACTCACCTACTCACTCACAGACCCACACAAACACTGACCCACTCACCTACTCACTCACAGACCCACACAAACACTGACCCACTCACCTACTCACTCACAGACCCACTCACACACTGACCCACCCACACAGGCAATCACATGCCCACTCACACACTGACCCACCCACACAGGCAATCACATGCCCACTCACACACTGACCCACCCACACAGGCAATCACATGCCCACTCACACACTGACCCACCCACTCACACACTGACCCACCCACACAGGCAATCACATGCCCACTCACACACTGACCCACCCACACAGGCAATCACATGCCCACTCACACACTGACCCACCCACACAGGCAATCACATGCCCACTCACACACTGACCCACCCACACAGGCAATCACATGCCCACTCACAGACCTGCACAGGCACTCACACACCCCTACAAGTACTGACACACCTAGGGGCCCATACACCCACACACACACAGACCCACAAAATCTGTAATACATGCATTCACAGACTCCTAGAGCCACCCACATGCCCACTGTGTTAAATGTGTTGTTGTTTAAAATGAGTGTTTTTGGTTGGGAACGGAGCCCCGGTTCCATCTCAAATCCTAAATGTGCTGCTTTGTATTGAATGTGTGAAAGTTACAGGGACGTTATAGTCAGGAAATTCTATTACAAAGCAATCTAAATTCACTGAAAAAAACAAAGGTTACAGCGACGTTATAGTTAGGAAATAGAATTTAAGAAACCTTAGAATTCACTAAAAAAGCAAAGGTAACAGACGTTATAGTAAGGTTCAGATTTTACACACAACAAAACCATAGAAATTCAGCAGTTATAATTAGAGTTATCTCAAGTAACTATAACTCAGCATTAAGGTAACTATAACTCGCGCCCTCACCATATACTGCTAATTACCCCACACATTTCATCACTCATGATATCTTCTATGACATCATTCATAATATCAGTGCAACATTTGCATTGAAATTATTGATGAGAAAACTGTGCATGGCGGGGCGCAAGTTATGGTTACCTTAGGGTACGAGTTATAGTTACTTGACATAACTCTCACTGTAACTGCTGAATTTCTATGGTTTTGTGTGTAAAATCTGAACCGAACTATAACGTCCTTGTAACCTTTACCTTTTTTTAATGAATATGAAAAAAAAAAAAATAGATGGATAGATATCTATCTATATATATATATAGATATCTATATATATCTATATAGATATCTATATATATATCTCCTGCTCCAAAGTTGCCCACCCGGCAAGAAGCACTCATACGACACCAGAAGGCTGCAAGCCTTTATTGGGTACAAAAAGTCATCAGCATGCCGAATCCATTAAACCGCTTTAGGTCATTGATGCCTGACGCGTTTCAGAGGACACTCCTTCCTCAGAGGCTGTTGACCATAAAGTGTGCGCGTTGCTACTACAGCCCTTAATTAGATGCAAAATTCCACGCCCCTCAATGGACTGTTAAAGTGAGTCGGTGCAAAGGATTATGGGCATTGTAGTATCCAAAGAAAATTCATGTCCTGAATAGGTGCGCAATATTTACTGTGGAGAGGTGTGGTGCAGCGGCCAGGGCAGCTGACTTCGGAGCACAGGGTTCACGGTTCGATCTCCGGCGGCAGCTCAGCTCAGCACCATGTGACTCTGGGCAATAACTCACTTAATTTCCACGACGGCCCCCAGCGCCTTGAGACCCGTAAGGGTGAGTAGCTGCGCTATATAAAAACGGACTTACTTACTGTTGGTGCCAGATTATAAGCCCTCAATGAGCCTCAGCATGACGAGACGTTTCTTATCCCCGATGTCGTCCCACAATGGCGGTTCAGGTAAATACCGGACCTCCGTGGCCCCCAAGAATAGCGGGGTGGTGCTCCTTCGCGGCAGGGCTGCCGCGTTATAAATCCAGCTCCAAAGTTGCCCACCCGGCAATAAGCACTCATATGACACCAGAAGGCTGCAAGCCTTTATTCGGTACAAAAAGTCATCAGCATGCCAAACCCATTAAACAGCTTTAGGTCATTGATGCCTGACACGTTTCAGAGAACACTCCTTCCTCAGAGGCTGTTGACCATAAATATATATTGAGATATATATATATATATATATATATATATATATATCAATATATATTTATGGTAGATAATATATGTATATATATATATATATATATATATATATATATATATATATATATATATAATATATACACATATATTATCTACTGGCGGTCGCCAGTAGATAGTTATAGTTAGGACCTATTTTCCATAGGAAATCTGCAACATTCCATTTGAAATAACTCTTGCGTCGGTTGACGAATCTTCGCGAAATTTTCAAACTTTATGGCCCGCTCCGGTCCGCTCCTACCCTCAAAGTTTCGGGGTGATTCGTCAAGCGGGGGCCGAGAAAAAAGGGGGGTCCCAAAACGTGTTTTCCCCATTCATTTTCCCATAGGAAACTTTAGCCACGGCTACAGCCCGAACTGCTGAACAGAATTACACAAAATTTGGCAAAGGGGTAGTTCTTGGTTCAGAAAGAACCCTTTTTGTTAAATGGTGTAAATCCGTTCAGTAGTTGCTGAGAAAATCAAAAGTAAAAACACATATATATCTGGGCGGAGCCTAACCACACATGTCATCGTGAGATCTGATTGGCTGTCAGCACTTCATCCTGGAATTGCTGGCAGCCATCTTGGGACCAATATAAATGATAGTACCCCATTGAAATGCATTGTAGTGAATCGAAGATTTTGAGGGTTACCAAAAGGAGAACTATAAAGGGTGATAACAGACTTTAGTTACATTAGAATTCATTTGTTGATGGTACCATACTAATTTCAGGAATTGTGGTGTGTTCTAAGGTGATTTTACCCTGTGAAAAACCTTCTGCTGGGATATCATGAATCATGTTTGAGAGAGAACTATTTTCACATGCTTGTCCCATACAGTTTTGGAAGGTGCTCCAGAAGCTAAAATGAGAGCATATTTTCTGTAAATTCACATTATCTTTCTCAGTCATGTGAGAATGAAGTCTGACATTCTCAGTAAAACATGTACATCCAACAAGGGCAGAGACTGTCAGTTGATTCCTTTGTGTTCTACTGCAGCTTCCCAGAGTGTTCTAAAGAACAACTAGAGTGCTAACAGCCTTACTTATGACAAAAGTATGGCACACCTGAAGCCATCTTGATTGGAATAAACTGGTAACACTTAAAACATTTAATTTAAAAAGGAACAAAATGAGGGGGTTCATTTTGCCATAGAAATTATGGTTAGTGCTGTAGAAAGAAAAATTAGGACCTGTTTTAAGTGAGATCTCAAATATCTTCCTGTTATATTTCAACAGGAGCAGCCTGTCAGTTGATGCCTTTGTGTTCTACTGCAGCTTCCCAGAGTGTTCTAAAGAACAACTAGAGTGCTAACAGCCTTACTTATGACAAAAGTATGGCACACCTGAAGCCATCTTGATTGGAATAAACTGGTAACACTTAAAACATTTAATTTAAAAAGGAACAAAATGAGGGGGTTCATTTTGCCATAGAAATTATGGTTAGTGCTGCAAAAAGAAAATTTAGTGCATGTTTTAAGTGAGATCTCAAATCCTCTTCTATTTCATTAGAAAATTCTGACATGCAGACTGAAACAATCACTTTCAATACCAGCAGTAGACTTCCAGTTAACTCCTTGGTGAGCAGTAGCATTACTACAGTGATCTAATGAACAACTAGAGTGCTAACATTCTGAATTTATGGCAAATGTGTGACACATCTGAATGCCTTCTTGATGGAATCAAAGTAAAAAACTGAAAGCATTTCCTACTGAGGAGACTGTAGTAAATGAGGAAATTAGGAAACTTCATAACAAATAAGTCTCCCAAGATGGCCACCAGAGAAAAAAGAGCCCAAATGTAGCACAAATATCACCCAGAGGTAGCCCACGTATAGCCCAATGACAGAAGTGTGCAAAACACTTTTTTTATTTTTTGTTTTTTTGCAGTTTTATATAGTGCAGACTGGTCAGGTATTGGAGTGCTTTACATGAGCATTGGTTACATCACACAAGGACAAATTCATGTTGGTTGACCCCTACACTACCCAAACACCACTGCACTACCCTAAACCCTAAAACACTACCCCCAGCACGACCCCCTTCACTACCCAAACACAACTGCACTACCCTAAACTCAAAAACACTACCCCCAGCACGACCCCCTACACTACCCAAACACCACTGCACTACCCTAAACCCTAAATCTACCCCCTACACTACACAAATACCACTGCACTACCCTAAAACACTAGAACCCAGCACGACCCCCTACAGTACACAAACACCACTGCACTACCCTAAACCCTAAAACACTACCCCCAGCACGACTCCCTACACTACACAAACACCACTGGACTACCCTAAACCCTAAAACACTACCCCCAGCACGACTCCCTACACTACCTAAACACCACTGCACTACCCTAAACCCTAAAACACTAACCCCAGCATGACCCCCTACACTACCCAAACACCACTGCACTACCCTATACCCTAAAACACGACCCCGTACACTACACAAACACAACTGCACTACCCTAAACCCTAAAACACTACCCACAGCATGACCCCCTACACTACACAAACACCACTGCACTACCCTAAACCCTAAAACACTACCCCCTACACTACACAAACACCACTGCCCTACCCTAAACCCTAAAACACAACCCCCAGCATGACCCCCTACACTACACAAACACCACTGCACTAAACCCCCCTACACTATACAAACACCACTGCATTACTCTAAACCCTAAAACACTACCCCCAGCATGACCCCCTACACTACACAAACACCACTGCACTAAACCCCCCTACACTATACAAACACCACTGCATTACTCTAAACCCTAAAACACTACCCCCAGCATGAACCCCTACACTACCCAAACACCACTGCACTACCCTAAACCTTAAAACACTACCCCCAGCACTACCCCCTACACTACACAAACACCACTGCACTACCCTAAACCCTAAAACACTACCACCAACACTACCCAAACACAACTGCACTACCCTAAATCTACCCCCAACATGACCCCCTACACTACCCAAACACCGCTGCACTACCCTAAACCCTAGAACACTACCACCAGCATGACCCCCTACACTACCCATACACCACTGCACTACCCTAAAGCCTAAAACACTACCCCCAGCACGACCCCCTACACTACTGCACTACCCTAAAACACTACCCCCAGCACGACCCCCTACACTACCCAAACACCACTGCACTACCCTAAACCCTAGAAAAGAAACCCCCACCCCATGCCCAATCCACCTTACCTCTCACTCCTCGTGGTTCCTCTCTCCTCGTGGTTCCTGCTTCACGTCGTCTCTGAGGGGCGGTGCACGTCGTTGTGAGGAAACGGAACAGCCTCTGTTTCCTTACAACGACATGGATCCTCTACATGTTTTTTAGAACGCATGGTCATTTACCATACATACCTTTACAACAAAATTCGTTGTAAAGGCATGCGTGGTAAATGACCATGCGTTCTAAAAAAATGCGTAGTAATGACTTCGTGATGTACAACGCATGCGTGGTAATGCATGCGTTGTAATGGTATCGCAAAGTAAAAAAAGTTGTTGTAACGGCTGTTTACATGATCGAAGCTGGCCCTTGTTCTTCAGTGAGACGTTTATTTGATTAATTAGGAGGAAGGAATGTGTTTTTTTTACCGAAAAGTGCATTCCCGGCTGTTGTATTGTGAAAGTGTCCGCGTGGCCTGGTTTCACTTCCGGTGAGAGAGTGGAAGAGTCTGTTTGGATCTAAAGGAGTTCTGCTGTTGGACGGGGCCGGCGCGACATGTCATCAGAAAACATAGCTAATGGAAAGCGTCCTCCCTGAAGTGTGGAGCAGTGCCATGAGAGGTCAACGAGTGTGCGTCCCAACACAGTATGACCGCACCGCGTGACCCATGTGCCACCTCCAGGGTACGGGAGGCAGAAGCGGCATCGCAGGTCCTCTTGAAGACCGTTGTAGCACTAATTCTACATTTTGGTACTAGGGCATTTTAACTTCGTTGTTCCTGCCAGATACAAAGAGAAGATCCTGTGTTATTCAGTGCCCTCGTTACCTTTTTTGTGGGTTGTGGTGCTTGTCACTTCGCTGTCCCGCCGGTGCACACAACTGGGCACCCCACCTCGTGTGCCATCTGCAGGGCCTCTGCCCTCGGATCACTGGTTTCGGTTTCTGGAGTGGCAACATAAACAGTTGCTCCCAAAGGACTAGCCTGAACACTTAGGTGAATATCCCCTGCACCAGCATTCCACGGAAATTCTTTCCTAGCTCTCCCACGTCAACGAGGACGTCATAATAGCACGGCTCCGCTCGCGACACCGTATGACGTCATCGGAGCCATAAGAGAACCTCGTCGGCGTGCTGACGTCAGTTCCACCCATTTTTTCCGTGCCACCGAGGCAAACAGGGGACCGAGACATTTTCA
Source organism: Calotriton arnoldi (assembly GCA_963921515.1). Taxonomy (NCBI): domain Eukaryota; kingdom Metazoa; phylum Chordata; class Amphibia; order Caudata; family Salamandridae; genus Calotriton; species Calotriton arnoldi. Next base: position 494,432 of record CAWUFW010011832.1, read on the forward strand.
CATGTATACATAGTATAATAAATATATATATATTCACTGAAAAAACCATAGGTTTCAGGCACGTTATAGTTAGAAATTAGCATTTAAAAAACCTTAGAAATTCACTGAAAAAACCATAGGTTTCAGGCACGTTATAGTTAGAAATTAGCATTTAAAAAACCTTAGAAATTCACTGAAAAACCATAGGTTTCAGGGGCGTTATAGTTAGTTGGACATTTCACTCGTACAAAACCATAGAAATTCCCCCGTTATAGTTAGTTCAGCTAACTATAACTCGCGCGCCTCGCAATGCACTGCTGATGATGTCACATATTACATCACTCATGACATGGTCAGTGACATCACTCATGACATCACTGATGACATCTCAAATGACATCACTGATGACATCATCCAGTGAATGTGTGTTTTTCTGAAAATTAAATATGTATATCTCAAGGTCGATGGAAGAATAAATGGGTATATAAGTGTCTAAATGGATGATTTTGTTTTGTAAAATTGATTGTATAACTGACTAAGTGTATCTTAGTGAATACATGGGTTAGTGAGTAATGTTTAAATATGAAAATATCTGTATCAGTCTCTCACTTTGTGTATAAGTGGCTGCATGGGTTGGTGAGTAGCTACATGAGTGTCTATATGGGTTATTAGTTGGTTTTTTGAGCATCAGTAGGAGTGTCTGAGTGTCTGTATGGTTCGGTGGGGGTATTACTTAGTGCATAGATGCATGAATGAGTGACTCACTGTTTGTATGTGTTGAAGACAGCATGTGTGCAGGACTGTATAGGTGGATGAGTATGTGTATGGGTGTGTTAGTGAGTGAATGACTGTCTCAATAGTGTCTTTATGAGTAACTACATATGTTTTAAACTAGTATATGTGAGTATTGGTGTATATGTGAGAGTGAGAGATTGGAAGAGTTCCTGTACAAATAAGTAGGTGTTTCTATAAGTGATTGTTTAAGAGAGTAAGTATGTGTAAGTTTCTGTAGAAGTAAGTGTGGTAGTGTGTGTATAACTGTATATGCAAGTAAATGGATGTTTGATACTTTGTTTGCATGTGTGACTATGTGTGTGAGTAACTCTATGGATGAGTGGTGGTGTGTAACAGGATGTATAGGTGTATGAGTACATATGATGAGTGAGTACATGTATGAGTGACTGTATAGGGACTGTTGGTGAATGAGTGGATGTGTGTGTAGATCTTGGAATTACTGAATAGGTGTGTTGTAACTGGTATTGGTATGTCCATTGTTTTGAAAATGTTAGTTTGTATTTTTCAGTGTGTATCAAAGGTTATATTAGGGTGAGAGGAGGTCTGCCACTCTATCACAAGGATGATGTCATCAGTGATGTCATGAGTGATGTCACTGACCATGTCATGAGTGATGTAATATGTGACGTCATCAGCAGTGCATTACGGAGCGCGACGAGTTATAGTTAGATGAACTAACTATAACGGGGGAATTTCTATGGTTTTGTACGAGTGAAATGTCCAACTAACTATAACGCCCCTGAAACCTATGGTTTTTTCAGTGAATTTCTAAGGTTTTTTAAATGCTAATTTCTAACTATAACGTGCCTGAAACCTATGGTTTTTTCAGTGAATATGAATATATATATATATATATATATATATATATATATATATATATATATATATATATATACATATATACAGTCATGCTCCCAAGGAAGAAGGTGCGTACACGAGGCTGTTGGGATAAGGCTTTTTTATTTTCTTGGGTCTCCCTCGACCCCGAGATTAGAGAGACACGTTTCGGCTTCGCAGAAGCCTTTATCAATCTAATTGGCGCCCAAACATTAGTAAGTATTTATAGCCCTTCCCATGAAAAGGCTTAGACATAGAAAAAGTATTGTTCCATTGGTACAGTGCACTGTTATCAACACATAGCGGTATAGAAAATGCCTATACATAGAAATGATGTACCTAATATAAAAATATATGCAGTATAAATGAAGCACAATGCCTAAAATAAATAAATGTATATACATATCGCAGCCCAATGCAGGAACAGTTTATATGTTACAACCTTTGTGCTTTAAAGGCATATAGAGGCATATAAACGTGCACACATACCCAATAATAAATGTAATCTGCCTAAATGGTAACTATCTGAGCCTTTACATTGCAGCGCCAATTTCTCAAATCTAATCGCCCACACACATGTTGTTTAAAAAATGATGTAACTTGATAAAATCGTGCTGTGAATTTAATATTGGCCGCTTATTACAGCGAGACAACGTTCTGCCAAACGAAATGTTTAAAAACGATATTGGAAAACAGATCCCACGTTGCTCGACATGCATCAAAAACGGAAGACACAATGTTCGCGTATGCCCAATTAAATGTGCAACAGTCAATGTTTCAAGCAGTAGAAGGGCGTGGTGATTGTGTTCGTGCTCCGGGGCCAAACTGAACATAACATTTATGAAATTCCGTCATGAATGACAGCCACCGGGTACATATTCGTATCACTGCAGAACTACCACTCCCATAAAGCACTGTGGCAGTCATATAACTGTCAATAAATCTGGGCATGTAAACCGTTTAAAAGTCGATGTCCTGAGACCTTTCTGCAGGGGGTCCAGTACTGAAACATTTATAAACAAGGACAACAAATGAAGTCTCAGAAAAAGTCTTGCAGTGTTAAATAGCGAACAGCACTTAGATATGAATTCCAACCAGGCACAACACTCGGGCTCGAAGGAGACCAAATGCATAAAATCGAATACACCACACAGTCCTCACCACATCCGCGTTGGCGTCCGTGGTGCCCAGTCACCAGAGCGCACCAGTATTTCGGGCAAGGCATTTCTAGCTGGGGAAATGCATACCCCATGCTGGCAGTCGATAGACCGCCCGCTAGGGGATCCAGGTCTCCCACTGTGGTCATCCTCGGTCCTCTGTCTGGCGGCCACTCTGGGGGCTCCCCCTCTAGCACTCCCATGCTCCTCCAAGAAAATTGCGGTTAACAGGGAGAGCCACAGCCGACTGGTGTTACGCAAGCAGCGTTTGAACCGCTAACGCTGTATTCAAATGAAGAATATATACATATATATATCAGACCCCTCCATAAAAGAGCCCAGAGGACACAGCGGGGAGCTTTCGGAGGTTCCTTTAATGACAGTTGCTGCAAGGCATGATGCATTTCGGCGTAGTGCCTTCGTCAGATGCCGCCAGCCAAATGAGGTTCCTTCTCCTCCCTCCATTATATTTCTATGGCCCTCCCGATATTGGAAGGTCAGCTGACTCCGCTTGAATTGAATGCAGCTGCAGTCTGATGTCAAAGACTACAGCTCCCAGCATTCCATGTTGCGGTAAGTACCGATAGTGGAGCCAAAGTTCTCTTGCTGAATAGCGCTGAAATACCTGGCAACGGAGGGGGCTTGATGTTATGAAGAAACACCATGAATAAAAGTCCAGGACCCCCTTGGGTCCCCAACGTTCTGCCCCAGCATCTGAAAGTCAAACGGGGCCGTGAAGCGCAGATATAATAATCCAGCATCTCCGTGCAGTCACGGACTGTCACTGACAGCAGCCACATGCCTGGCTTGATCCTGAGGCGGTCCTGCGGTATCCGATACCTCGGAAAAGAACAAAGTGCCACGTTGCCAGCAAGCCTCAGGACACTTGAAGAACGGGTCCTCTTAAACGCGCTACTGGCAGGCGCGTGAAACATGAACAACAGACCCCTCCATATATAATCACCTACTGGCGGTCGCCAGTAGGTAGTTCTAGTTAGGACCTCGTTTCTATTCAAAAAGCGTTTTTTCTTTTGCCAATATGTTTGGCGTCGTTTGACGAATCTTCGCGAAATTTTCAAAACTAATGGGGCGCTCCAGTCCGCTCCTGTCTTGAAAGTTTCGGGGTGATTTGTGAAGCGGGGACCGAGAAAAAAGGGGGGTCCCAAAACGCGTTTTCCCCATGTTCATTTCCATAGGATTATTGAAACAGGTTACAGCCCGAACTGCTGAACGGAATTACACCAAATTTGGCAAAAAGGTAGCCCTTGGTTCAGAAAGAGAACTTTTTTTAAATGGTGTAAATCCGCTCAGTAGTTCCAGAGAAATTAGAAAAAGAAAAGTTTCGATATCTGAGCACCGAGGAGGGTTCGCGAACCCTCCCGGGCACGAGCTTCACTCTGATTGGCTGCCAAAACTCCAAACCAGGAAGTGTTGGCAGCCATCTTGTGACTCGGTAACCGAGTCACAAGAAAAGAGTGGAAAAAGGTTGAAAAAGAAGAAAAGGGGGCAGGGTAGAATCACCCTGACCCCCTAGGCCTGCTCAGGGGGTCCCACAAGGACCCCCAGGGCCAAAAAAAGCATTAAAAAAAAAAAATTAAAACAGCAGAATTCGCGTTGGGGTTGCGAATCCTGCCGTGAAAATTAAAAAAAACGAAGCGCGGTCTCCCGCGCTTTGTTTTCAAAAATCCCTTGGGTGGACCAAGTCCCGGGGGCAATCGGTGATTAATTTGCGGGGGCCCACGGGGGGCCCCCGCAGCCCCGGGGACTGCCACCTCCCCGGGGCTTTGTTTATAAAGGCGTGGGGGGTCCCAACCCCCCCATGCTGCCCCGGGGACTGCCACCTCCCCGGGGCATTCAAATTTAAAAGGAGGGGGGCCTCGCTGGCCCCCCCAAGCCCTGGGGACCGCCACCTCCCGGGGCTGCAATTAAAAATAAAAGTGTGTTGGGGGTGCTCCTGCCCCTCCCCACACTGCCCCGGGGACCACCACCTCCCTGGGGCATTGAATATTTAAATATGGGGGTCCGTTGCGGACCCCCGGGGACCACCACCTCCCCAGGGCTATGAAAATGGATGGAGGGGGGCCACGCGCCCCCCCTCCTGGAGCCCTCGATGGCCCTGGGGACCGCCACCCCCCAGGGCTGGCTCCTGCAATGTCACGGGGTGCCCACCCCCAGGACATTGCTGTTTGCTGTGGCAGGGCGGGAGCACGGCTCCCACCCTGCCATAGCAAACTCTGCTTTGCTTCATTGAAGCGAGAGCAGGAAAACCTGCTCTCGCTTCAATGAAGCAAAGCAGGATTGCTTTTGAGCAAGGGGAGCTGCATGTCAGCAGCTCCCCTTGCTCAAAAGCAATGCCGGCTCCCGCAGGAGGCGGGGAGCCGGCGGGACCGTGGGGGCATTGGGGCTCCCCCCACGGTCCCCAACGGTGAGGCCAGGCCCCGGGGGATGGGGTCCCCGGGGCCAGAAGTGGCCTGGGAGGGGGGCCACGCGGCCCCCCTCCCCAATAATAAAAAATAAGGAAAGGCCGGCCCCGGGGATGGGGTCCCCGGGGCCATAATTGGCCTTAGGAGGAAGGCCACGCGGCCCCCCTCGAAAAATAAATAAATAAAAGGCCATTCCCGGGGGATTTTAAAATGGTGATTAAAAGGGGTCAGGCCCTGGGGTATGGGGTCCCCAGGGCCCCAAATATTGTAAAAGAAGTGGGGCCACACAGCGTTGCAGAGAGGTGGTCTGAGACCACGCCCCTTTTTACACCACTCTGCAAACGCGCCTCTTGGCGCACTGGTGGTGGGGCGATGAGGTCCTCTTGTGTCCTGAGGACCTCAGGACACAAGTGGACTTCATCCCCCGAGCAGCAGTGTGCCAGGAGCTGCGTTTGCAGAGTGGTGTAGAAAGTGGGCGTGGCCTCGGACCACCTCTCTGCAACGCAGCTCTGTGGCGCGTACTGGAGGTACCTGGTGGGCTAGTTGGCCCCCAGGGGCCCTCAGGAATGAAGGGGACTTAATACCCCAACTCAGAACGCGCCAGGAGGTGCGTTTGCAGAGTGGTGGGGAAAGGGGGCGTGGCCTTTGTCCACCTCTCAGCAATCCCACTGTGTGGGGCTTACTGGAGGTAAGACGTAGGCTAGTTGGCCTCTAAAGGACCCCCAGCAGCGAAGGGGACTTCAATCCCCATCCAAGAGCGCGTCAGGGAGCGCGTTTGTAAAGTGGTGGGAAAGGAGGCGTGGCCTGCTATGAGAACTTAGCAATCCTGCTGTGTGGGACTTACTGGAGGTAATAGGAGGGGTAGTTGGCCCCCAAGGTTGTCGTTGGTGGCCAACTACCCCTCTTGTTACCTGCAGTAAGTCCCACACAGTGGGATTGCTAAGACGTCTAAGAGAGGACATGCACCCCTTTCTCCAACACTCTGCAAACGCGCCTCCTGGCAGACTACGGGATGGGGGATGAAGTCCAATTTACTCCGGAGGGACTTTGGGGGCCAAGAAGCCCTCTTGGTACCTTGTCTAAGTCCTATGGAGCGGAATTCCTGAGCGCTGGTCGGAGGCCCAGCACCCTTTCTCCACCACTCTGCAAATGTGACTACTACTTAAAGAAGCGTCTTTCTGCACCTCTCACTTAGTGGTAGTTTTAATCCCCCTGCCCTATTATGTACTTGGGCCTTACAGAGGAGGTCATGCCAATCACAGGGGTACTCCAACGCATAGTGTTCCCTAGTGTATGTAGGTGTTTTCACTGTATTCTAAGTGTCTTTTAGCATAGCACTGGCTCTAGGCCTGGTTAGTCAGTCAGTTACCACCAGTACCCGTCAGCAAAAAGTTGGGGGCACAGGATGACTTTGCAACAAGGCCTCTTTCTGCTCCTCTGTCGGTTCTTTGTGCACATCTCTTGCTTCTTTCTGCACCTTTCTTTGTGTTTCTGGACTTCTGTTGCCTCTTTCTGCATTTCTGTTGCTTCTTTCTGCACCTTTCTTCCTCTTTCTGCACATGTCCTACCTCTGTAGGCATAGTTAGAAATTAGCATTTAAAAAACCTTTGAAATTCACTGAAAAAACCGTAGGTTTCAGGGACGTTATAGTTAGAAATTAGCATTTAAAAAACCTTTGAAATTCACTGTAAAAACCACAGGTTTCAGAGACGTTATAGTTAGTTGGACATTTCACTCGTACAAAACCAGTGAAATTCGGACGTTATAGTTAGTTCAGCTAACTATAACTCGCGCCCCTGCAATGCACTGCTGATGACGTCACATATTACATCACTCATGACATGGTCAGTGACATCACTGATGACATCACTGATGACATCTCAAATGACATCACTGATGACATCACTGATGACATCATCCACGTGATAATCTGATGCATCTTCTCACACCCTAATATAACCATTGATACACCCACTCTAAATTACAGACTGCCATTCTCAAAACGATAGACACTCCAACACCAATAACTACATACCCGCTCACTGATTCTTAGGTCTACACACCCATCCACTCACTCACCCATCCACTCACTCACCCATACTTTCGGTCACTCATACTTTCGGTCACTCATCAGTACAGGACTATCATATGCACTCATACACCTATATAGACACTCACACACTGCCACTCATCCATAGATTGACTCACACACCTAGTCAGTCATGCAAAGAATTAATCACACTCCCATTTACTCACCTATACAGTTATACACACACCACCTCACTTACTCATACGGATACTAACACATACTTACGCTCTTATACAATCACTGATACAAGCACACACTCATCCATACAGCCACTCTCACAATCACTCACTCTCACTTAGTCATTTATATACTCCAACACTCACATATACTGCCTTTTACATATGCAGTTACTCACACATGTACCACTGAGACATCCATTCACTCACCAACACACCCATACACACACTCAGCCACCCATACAGTCCATCACAGATGCACTCTTGAATCCATACACCCAGTGAATCACCCACTCACACATCTATGCACAGAGTCACCCCCCCCCACCCACACAAACACTCAGGCACTTATACAGATACTCAGACAACCAATCAATAACCCATATAGACACTCATGTAGCTATTCACAAACCCATGCAGCCGCTTACACACCAACAGACAGACGGATACAGACATTCACACAGTTTAGTCACTAACCCATGCATTCAGTAAGATACGTTTAATCACTCACTTATAGAGTCAGTCACGCACCTAGTAAATCATCCATTCAGACACTCATACACCCACTCATTCTTCAATACACCTTGGCCTATATATATTAAACATATTTAAACTTTACAGAAACACAGTCACTGGATGATGTCATCAGTGATGTCATGAGTGATGTAATATGTGACGTCATCAGCAGTGCATTGCGGGGGCGTGAGTTATAGTTAGCTGAACTAACTATAACGTCCGAATTTCACTGGTTTTGTACGAGTGAAATGTCCAACTAACTATAACGTCCCTGAAACCTGTGGTTTTTTTCAGTAAATTTCTAAGGTTTTTTAAATGCTAATTTCTAACTATAACGTCCCTGAAACCTGTGGTTTTTTCAGTGTGTGTGTGTGTGTGTAATATATATATTTGATGAAGGCCGCGAGGCTGAAACGCGTCAGTCATTATTAAATTTCATTTTCTGGTAAAGCTATCCTGAGTGCGACTTTTGCCTTGTAGATAACTATAAGGAACTTGTCAATATATATATATATAATATATATATATATATATATATATATATATATATTATCTACTGGCGGTCGCCAGTAGATAGTTATAGTTACAACCTATTATCCATAGGAAATCCGCGACATTCTATTTGAAATAACTCTCTTGCCGGTTGACGTATCTTCGCGAAATTTTCAAACTTCGTGGGGCGCTCCGGTCCGCTCCTACCCTGAAAGTCTCGGGGTGATACGTCAAGCGGGGGCCGAGAAAAAAGGGGGGTCCCAAAACGCGTTTTCCCCATGCATTTTCCCATAGGAAACTTTAGACACGGCTACAGCCCGAACTGCTGAACGGAATTACACCAAATTTGGCAAAGAGGTAGTTCTTGGTTCAGAAAGAACCCTTTTGTTAAATGGTGTAAATCCGTTCAGTAGTTGCTGAGAAAATCAAAAAGTAAAAGTACATATATATCTATGGGCACGGAGGATTCGCGCACCCTCCCGATCACGAGCTGCATGTTAATTGGCTGTCAGCTGGCTGTCAACATTCCGATTCAGGAAATGTTGGCAGCCATTTTGTCCCTCGGTAGAACCGAGGTACAGACACAAGTGCGCAAAGCGCACAAATGGGGGAGGGTAGAAACCCCCTGACCCCCTAGGTTTGCTCAGGGGGTCCCACAAGGACCCCCTGGGCAAAAAAAAAAAATTTTTTTAAATCGGCAGGATGCGCTCAGGGTGCGCGAATCCTGCCGAAGAAATCGGAGCGCGGTCTCCCGCGCTTCGATGTTAATTGGCCCCCGGGTGGCCCAAGTCCCGGGGGCATGCTGGGGGGTTAATTTTATGTGTGGGGGCCTCTAAGGGCCCCCAAGCCCCGGGGACCACCACCCCCGGGGCTTTATGTACAATGGTGCGGGAGGGCTCTGAGCCCTCCGCAGCCCCGGGGACCACCACCTCCCCGGGGCTTCTTTTTTTTTTATTAAAAACCTGTGTGGGGGGGCTCCAGCCCCCCCACACGCCCCGGGGACCACCACCTCCCCGGGGCACTAAGAAAAATTACAATGGGGGTCCGTTTTGGACCCCCAGAGCCCCGGGGACCACCACCTCCCCAAGGCTGTGCACTGAATGGGAGGGGGCCGCGCGGCCCCCTCCTGGAGCCCTTGATGGCCCTGGGGACCACCACCCCCAGGGCTGGCTCCTGCAGTGTCCCGGGGTGCCTACCCCCGGGACACTGCTGTTTGCAATGACAGGACGGAGCCTCGCGGCTCCCGTCCTGTCATTGCAAACTTGCTTTGGATATTGGAAGAGAGAGCAGGAAACCTGCTCTCTCTTCCAATATCCAAAGCCGATTGCTTTCCACATGGGGAGCTGCATCTTAGCAGCTCCCCATGTGTACGCAATGCCGGCTCCCGTAGGACACGGGGAGCCGGCGGGACTGTGGGGGATTGGGGACCCCCCACAGTCCCCAACGAGAGGGCCAGCCCCGGGGGATGGGGTCCCCGGGGCAAGTAGTGGCCCGGGAGGCGGCCCCCTCCCCAAAAAAAAAAAAAAACGATCGGGCCCGCAGGCCCCGCCCCTTCCTTCACCACTCTGCAAACGCGCCCCTGGCGCGTTTGCAGAGGGGGAACGAATTCCCCTTGAATACTGGGGGTCCCTGGGGCCAACTAGCCCACCAGGAACCTCCAGTATGCGCCAGGGGGCTGCCTTGCAGAGAGGTGTACAGAGGCCACGCCCCTTTTTACACCTCTCTGCAACGCAGCTCTATGGCGCTTTTTGGAGGTATATGGTGGGCTAGTTGGACTCCGGGGACCCTCAGGATTCAAGAGGAATTAATTCCCCAACTTAAAACGCGCCACGGGGCACGTTTGCACAGTGGTGAAGGGAGGGGGCGGGGCTTGAGGTGACATGTGTGCAAACAGGCCCCGTGGCGCGTTTTAAGATGGGGAATTAAATCCCCTTCAATCCTGAGGGTCCCTGGGGGCCAACTAGCCCAACAGGTACATCCAGAAAGCGCCACAGAGCTGCGTTGCAGAGAGGTGTAAAAAGGGGTGTGGCCTCTCTACACGTCTCTGCAACGCAGCCCCTGGCGCATATTGGAGGTTCCTGGTGGTCTAGTTGGCCCCTAGGGACCCTCAGGATTCAAGGGAACTTAATCCCCCAACTTAAAACGCGCCACGGGGCGCGTTTGCAAAGATGTCACCTCAGGCCCCGCCCCCTCCCTTCACCATTGTGCAAATATTCCTCTAAAATCAGCCGAAATAGGAATTCCGATTTACTCACCTGTTATAAGGAGAGACCTCAGTGCTGTATCTTTCAGCCCAGTACTGGTCCTGAAAAGTAATTTTAACCGTACTTACCGGTAACTTGAATTTCCTTCATAGGCTAACATTGACTGGTTTCACTTGGAAATTCTTCTAAGTGTGGAGTTTTGGAACTTTAAAATATTCCTCTAAAATCAGCCGAAATACGAATTCCGATTTACTCACCTGTTATCAGGAGAGACCTCAGTGCTGCATCTTTCAGCCCAGTACTGATCCTGAAAAGTAATTTTAACCGTACTTCACCGGTAACTTGAATTTCCTTCATAGGCTAACATTGACTGGTTTCACTTGGAAATTCTTCTAAGTGTGGAGTTTTGGAACTTTAAAATATTCCTCTAAAATCAGCCGAAATACGAATTCCGATTTACTCACCTGTTATCAGGAGAGACATCAGTGCTGCATCTTTCAGCCCAGTACTGATCCTGAAAAGTAATTTTAACCGTACTTACCGGTAACTTGAATTTCCTTCATAGGCTAACATTGACTGGTTTCACTTGGAAATTCTTCTAAGTGTTGATTTTTGAAACATACAAATATTCCTCTAAAATCAGCCGAAATCCGAATTCTGATTTACTCACCTGTTATCAGGAGAGACCTCAGTGCTGCATCTTTCAGCCCAGTACTGGTCCTGAAAAGTAATTTTAACCGTACTTACCAGTAACTTGAATTTCCTTCCATAGGCTAACATTGACTGGTTTCACTTGGAAATTCTTCTAAGTGTGGAGTTTTGGAACTTTAAAATATTCCTCTAAAATCAGCCGAAATACGAATTCCGATTTACTCACCTTTTATCAGGAGAGACCTCAGTGCTGCATGTTTCAGCCCAGTACTGATCCTCAAAAGTAATTTTAACCGTACTTACCGGTAACTTGAATTTCCTTCATAGGCTAACATTGACTGGTTTTCAGCAAAAAAGTTTCAAAGTGTTGATTTTCACAAACTACAAATATTCCTTAAAAATCGCCTGTATGACTTAAACGCATTCTTTCAACTGTTTACAGGAGATGCACCAGTGCTGGATCCAGGATCCAACACTGAGTAAGAAAAAGTAACGATAACAGTTTTTACCTGCTAAGTGAATTTCCTTCCATAGGATAACATTGGTGATTCTATGAGAAAAAGTTTCAGTGTCAACTTTTAAAATACAATAATATTCCTTAAAAATCACGACTGTAACCAAAACGCTTTTACTCAACTGTTTACAGGAGATGTACCAGGACTGAATCTAGGATCCAGTCCTGTGGTTACAAAAGTAATCCATAAAGTAACTAATTGCATTTAACTAGAAATTCACATTGAGCTGAATGTTGCATTGTGTTTGAAAATGTGTTGCCCATTGCAACAACTGTAACTACTGTACTTAAAAGTCTATTGCCTATCTGCAAAGTATTTAAACTAAAGTAATTCATTCTGAGAAAGTATTTTTTGTAATGTAATGTATAATGTAATTACAATGTAATTTGACAAATAAAATATGTAAAAAAAAATTGTTTCTAAAAATGTAGTAAATCAGTATGAAAAAAATTAATATAACAATTAATACATTTAAAAATTGTCATTTACAAAACCTTTGAAATTCACTGAAAAAACCGTAGGTTTCAGGCACGTTATAGTTAGAAATTAGCATTTAAAAAACCTTTGAAATTCACTGAAAAAACCATAGGTTTCAGACACGTTATAGTTACAAATTAGCATTTAAAAAACCTTTGAAATTCACTGAAAAAACCATAGGTTTCAGACACGTTATAGTTACAAATTAGCATTTAAAAAACCTTTGAAATTCACTGAAAAAACCATAGGTTTTAGGGACAGTTATAGTTACTTGGACATTGCACTCGTACAAAACCCGTGAAATTCCCCCGTTATAGTTAGTTCAGCTAACTATAACTCGCGCCCCGCAATGCACTGCTGATGACGTCACATATTACATCACTCATGACATGGTCAGTGACATCACTGATGACATCACTGATGACATCTCAAATGACATCACTGATGACATCATCCACGTGATAATCTGATGCACCTCCTCACACCCTAATATAATCTTTGATACACCCACTCTAAATTACAGACTGCCATTCGCAAAACCATAGACACTCCAACACCAATAACTACATACCCACTCACTGATTCTTAGGTCTACACACACACATCCACTCACTCACCCGTACAGTCACTCATACTTACGGTCACTCAGTACAGGACTATCATATGCACTCTTACTCCTATATAGACACTCAAACAACGCCACTCATCCATAGAGATACTCACACACCTAGTCAGTCATGCAAATAATTAAACACACTGCCATTTACTCACCTATACAGTTATACACACACCAGCTCACTTACTCATACAAATAGTAGCACATTGTTACGCTCTTATACAATCACTGATACAAGCACACAATCATCCATACAGCCACTATCACAATCACTCACTCTTGCTTATAGCTATTTATATACTCCAACACACATATATACTGCCTTTCACATATGTAGTTACTCACACATGTACCACTGGGACATACATTCACTCACTAACACACTCTTACACACACTTACCCACCCATACAGTCTATCACAGATGCACTCTTGAAACCATCCACCCAGTGAATCACCCACTCACACATCTATGCACAGAGTTGCACACACCCCTCCCACACAAACACTCAGGCACCCATACAGATACTCAGACAAGCATTCAATAACTCATATAGAAAATCATTTAGCTATTCACAAACACATGCAGCCACTTACACATCAACAGACAGACGGATACAGACATACACCCAGTTTGGTCACTAACCCATGCATTCAGTAAGATACGTTAAATCACTCACTTATAGAGTCAGTCACGCACCTACTAAATCATCCATACAGACACTTAGACACCCACTCATTCTTCAATACGTCTTTTCCTATATATTTTAAAAATATTTAAACTTTACAGAAACACACAGTCACTGGATGATGTCATCAGTGATGTCATTTGAGATGTCATCAGTGATGTCATCAGTGATGTCACTGACCATGTCATGAGTGATGTAATATGTGACGTCATCAGCAGTGCATTGCGGGGCGCGAGTTATAGTTAGCTGAACTAACTATAACGGGGGAATTTCACGGGTTTTGTACGAGTGCAATGTCCAAGTAACTATAACTGTCCCTAAAACCTATGGTTTTTTCAGTGAATTTCAAAGGTTTTTTAAATGCTAATTTGTAACTATAACGTGTCTGAAACCTATGGTTTTTTCAGTGAATATATATATATATATATATATATATATATATATATATATATATATATATATATATAGTTTTATTAGTTTTTTCCTAACCCAATTTCAGGTTCTTGTGTGCGCTCAGTAATGTGTCCAACAAGAGTAATGTATTATGAACCTAAAGTTTCTAGTATGACTGGTGTGTTATCAATCCAGTCCGCTTCCATTTGCTGTAATATTTGTATTTGAACTGTTTTTGAATTTTTGTTTATATTGCTCGTTTTTATGTAACGTTTGAAATGCTGGTTCTTCGGTGAACATCAAGCAGCATATTTCAAAGAATATGTTAACATAATTTTGGGATGTATTATACCCGTTTTAGGCCTCTCTATTCAAATTAAGATATTCACATACCAACATAGCTTCCCTGGACCTGAATGTTATGGTAGCAGAAAGATGTGCACAGTAAATTGAAATACACCTAGACATTATAAAATGTGCCTACTCGTAACAGTATAATTACAACAGAAAGCAATTGGATATTTAAAAATGAGCTAATAAAATTAATTTCTGTCAGAATTCGTTGATCAACCCATACCACACCGACTGAAACAGGATTCATGTGAATGAACCTAACATTGTTCCAATATAACTCTTCCTATTACCCTGGTTTCTCTGTGACATCTCATTGAACATCAGTTCCTCATGAGATTGCTTGATTTTAAGAATAGCCAAGCAAGATTTCTAGTATGTGTGAAGTGAGGCCATATGATTGTTGCGGCGGTGGGGTCTCAGCCATATGGGCACCCAAGGTTCACGGTGTCTTGCATGGTTCCTCTCTGTCATAAACACCTGAAGAAGCCCACAGCTGTGGGCAGTGATTATCACTCACATGGGGCTGCCTCTTCTCGCACTCCTGGTTGCTTCTCCTCATCCCTCCAGCTCCAAAATGGCAGTCACCGGTCTGAGAGTTTGAAGCTGCCTTTTAAAGCTACTCTGCAGCCAGTCCAGTTCAGATTTTCGTTCACTTTTCTTTTCCTTTTCCATTATTGCAGTCTCTTCCTTTGTTTCTTCCAAATTTTTCAAATCCATTATGGTTCCTGTCATATGATGTGTGTTGTAGTTTCCCTTTCCTTTCCTTTTTGCTATAAAAGGGCTTTAGTCTGGTTGGAGCGTGCGTCACAACAAAGCCACATTCCTTCAGTTGTTTCCTGGCTCCCTCCACTTGGTGATTCTGACACTTACCTCTAGAAGAATTCCATTTTTGGATTCCTCATTCCTTCTTTTCTTTATTCCTTTGAAGTATTCATCCAGCAAAGAGGTTTTTTACGCCTTTGTCTTTTTCTTCCTGAGAAGGTGGCAGCTTCTCAAAGACACTTGTCTACCACATATGCCATGTGCCAGTGTGTGGTCACATTGTGGCTTAAAGAAACATTTGCCCTTACCTTGGACAGCAGATGACCTGGAGTGTGGGCAATCGTTCTGACCAGAAAAGGTTGCAACTCCCAAAATATTGGCCTATTTCTGACATGAATCCTTTTATTGACCTGGTGACAGATCACCAGCAACAAACAATGGAACTGGACCAATTAGCTTCCCTTTGTCAAGCAATCAACTCCAAGTCTTGCCACCTTACTGTCATCAGTTCCTCAACTCCTGAGTATTCTGGAGAATCCTACAAGGTTGAAGGAGTTTTTGGGCAGCTTGCTGGTTTATTTTGCCTTTTTAATCTGGTCAATTTTTCTCTGACAGATCCACAGTGGTATTATGTGCCCAAGTAACGAAGCTGCACATTTTTCTTACATAGTCCTAATTTGCACAATAACATTTCTGCTGTGACCTCTTGCACAAATTCGTGACAATGTTGGATTAGTTTCTCTGAAACTACTTCTGTTTCGCATAACATTATCACGATGCCTTGAACACCATGTACAAGGCCTTTTTACGCACAATATACAAATGTCGTTCTATCTTCATCCACTGGGCGACAGGGCTATCTACATATCCATAACACTGCTAATCTATACATACATCACAAGGATGCTTTTTATTATAAATAATGATCATCCCAAAAGATTAGCGGAGGAGGCACTTCGGCTGACACCGAGGTTCCCTGCATGCTGAGATTTCACAACGCAGTGGCCTGAAATCTCTGAGGGGGTGTCCAGTTCGTGACCAAGATGGGCTCCTACATTCTCTCCCACCAGGTAATGGGGTTGGATCGTCACATGAGGGGATTCTTGGATATACTCCTGCACACCCTCTAGGTACACGCAGAGTAGGGTTCGCATCGTAGGAGTACGCCTGATTACTGCCTTGTATCATATGCCTGCATATATACACTGTTTTAGCACCATGGTAGAACTGTATCTACTATTTACTCTTTTGGTGCTTGTAATCACTTTCAGCTGCTTCTGTCTACTGATTATCACAGCACATGTATTTTATACAAGAATAACGTTGGTTCAATAAATATATTGAAAAAGTCCCACTGAGTATTCTCTGTATATTTCTCTGAGAACAAGGAGTACGAGTGACTGAGCGAAAGGTTCTGATCGGTTTCCACGATTCCTGAGGATTCAGGGTTGTCATGTTCAATAGTTACCAAAAACCATTCGCTGCCTGGTAGGGTCAGGGGGGGCTTGTTGGTGGCACTGTGAGATAGCTGGTCTCTAGGCCAACATATCCTGCGGGGGTGCCCGGAATCAGTCTAGGCACCTCGCCCAAAATTTATGCTGTCCGACAAACGCGCAGGTCCTACGATTAGTGGGAACTATACGACATGGCGCTGCCAACACTGGTTGGGTTCCTATTTAACGGTGTATCTGAGTAGTTCAGTTGTGCTTTTCGCCGAGACCCCTACTCACCTCCAAACCGAAGACATCCATGGTGGTAGGGAAAATCCGACTCAGCTGAGTAGGCTATGTATTGGCTGTAGGTTGTTCAAGCTTGTAGGATAATATTTTCCCATATTGTGCTTACCCTATCTCCATAATTTCATCTATTAATTTTCTTCTCCTTTAAAAACAATGTCAGAACATGGAGATAACGGAGAAAACAATGGAGAAGAAATAATTACTCTAAATGTTACAGAAAATTGCAGACATGCAGTTACTGTTAAAGTATTACAATATGGTCTCCCGGCAATGGGTGGAGATTTTACCTTTGTGGTTGAGGCACACGAAGCATTCAGAACAGAGGTCTTTTATTCTTGGGTTACATTCGCGGATGCTCGCACAAAATTGTTTCACACATAAATTGAAGATGAAACACTAGAGGAATACTTTCCATAGGTGGTCATGGAAATTCCATAAACTTACCAAGAAAACATAAATTGGTTTAAAGGCGCCCTCCCACACACCATAGAAATAGAGACTCGGTCAGCTCAGTAAAGAAGGAGCGACATGGCCGGTCTTAGCTGCTTATACACCGCATCCTAATATTGCTAATTTAGATGCAGCAGAATTAACAACACTGTACGAAGATCTAGTAAAAATTTACAGAAATCTTACACAGTTTATAATGCGAACACTCACAGTTAACTCTACGCGGATTGCTCAGGCTGCACAACCCCAATTGGCTACCCTGGGTATCAGCCCACAAACGCTGAATACCGTAATGGGAAAGATTCACACCAGTCGGAAGCAAATTCCATTCTGGATAGAACAAAAAAGACAAGCCAGTTTGAAGCAGTTTTTCCCCAAACGGGCCCACAGGAAAAACACAACTATTAAGAATTTGCTTGCCAATGGGGATGGCTCCCCCGGTGGAAGATTGTGCCAGTTGGGGTATAGTCTTCACTGCTGCCTACTCCAGAACTCATGGTACCCCTTCACTGGCTGTCTTACCTGATGTATTGAAACAGCTTATGAATGAGTACGGGCCAGCACCTGCCCTGGACCTAGGGATGAAACTGATGGGCAATTTTGCTGCAGTATCCCCTATTATGTTGAGTAACATAAAAGGGGAGGCAGCAGCGTTAGCTATACGCCACCGCCTGAGGGAGTTCACTCCTGCACAACAGGAGCGGGGATTGCCTAAAATTATCGAAGAATCTTGCGCTACTCTAGGTAGAGATAATTTGGGAGCCGGACCTGGGAAACCCCAGGTTAAGAGTAATTCTGAAAAAGATAACTCTAAGCAAGCACCCGATTCTTCTAAGAAGAAATGGGACAATAAACGTAGTGAGTCTCCTCAACCGGAAGCCACAGAAAAGAAGTATAATCTGAGAAACTGTAATAATATTAGAAAGCCTAACAGGTAGCAGGATACTGATGTACGTTCCTCTCGTTCCTTTCAGGATTCATCCGATACATGTTTTGAGAGAGGTGGACGGTCAGAGCACAGATCGGAAGAGTGTGCGAATAACAAAAAGGGAAACAGATCACACTTCAGACTACATCATTAAAAAGGAAGACAAACAAAAAACCTCTAGAACTCCAATTCTAAGATAAGGTAGCTGGGATTAAAATAAGACATGCCGAGACTACTGAGGACTCAGCTTCTGAATGGAGAATGGGCAGTGATGATGCTGGACAGCGCGGCAGAAGTCACAATAGCTCGTCGGAACTTGATGGATTATCTGGTGGTAATAGCGTTGAATGAGCATATCGCGGTGGAAACACCTGATACAAGGGTAAGTGTCCCCCCTCGTTTATACAAACTAACACTCCAGTTTGAGGGGGACATACCCAGGAACATCAAAGCTCTCTTTTGGGAGAACTTGACATATGGTTATAAAATTCTTTTAGCTGAAAAGGATTGGCCACCTGAGTTCGTAATGGAGTGCCCATTGAGGGAAACGGTAATTTTACCAGCTTTCTCTGACCTCGTTCCAGAATCTATTAAACATTCAGACGCCAAGGAGTGGGATTATACCGCAATCATGTTGAGTGGGATGATGAGTCACCTCATCACGAAATTTCATTAAAATCAGTTCCTCAACCCCAGAGACAATACCCAATAAAGAATGAAGCTAAAAAACAAGTTCGGGAAATCCTAGAACAACTTGAATACCAAGGTGTAATAAAAAATTGATCCTCTTCAAGGAATAATCCTTTGTTTCCTGTAATGAAACCGGACAATTCATACTGTCTAGTCTTAGATTACAGGCATTTGAACACATCCACTCGCACATCTGCAGTACAAAACGCACTAATGATTAAGATTGTGCCGAAAAAATACAAAACAACACTAGATCTCTCAAATGGATTTTTCTGCCAAAATATAGCACCTTAAAGCCGGTATTTGAGAGCATTTTCAGCGCTAGGTTTATAACGACAATTTTGCCTTTTACCTCAAGGGTATAAGAATAGCCCTGGGCTGTGTTCAGCCAGAGTGACAGAGTTACTTCAAAATTTTGATGAAGAGGCATTGTCCTATGTAGATGATATCTATCTGACGGATGATGAATTAATACTTGGCCAGAGTAGACCCCATAATTCTGGGGTTTGCTCACTTGGGCTACAAATTTAATTTCAAAAAATCAAAAACTGCCCATCTCAACCTCCTGTTTCTGGGATCCGAGTTGTCAAGTGAAGGCAAAAGCCTGGCAGCTCATTCTTCATAAAAATGTGCATTGCTGTAAACTCCAACGACTCTGAAAAGACTACAGTCCATTTTAGGATTTTAAAATTTTGGTAGAACATATATTTTGGATTACTCAGAAAGAGTAAAACCTTTCTATGATTTAATCAGACCTGATTTTTCAATCAACCATTGGACACAGGAACATACAAACATTTTACATTCCGTAAAAGCTGAGATGCTAGCTTCCAAACGTTTACACACACATGTAAACACAATGAACATGGTGACTCGCTGGACCGACCAAGTACACTTATATCACTTTCAATGAAGGTGATACAGTACCTATTTCATACAAATCTCATTTGTACACAAACGGTGAGATGCGTTTTGCACTCACTGAGAAAATTCTCACAGTGGTACAGACTGCTGTAGTGAGAGAGATGGCATTAGCTCAGAGAAAACGCATAATTGCATTACCCCAGTACCGACCTTAGAGGCTGTTACAAAAGCGAGTGTTCCAAATGCCAAAGCATTACATCCACAATGGATTCAATGGGCTAACTCTCTCACTGCAACAGATGTAGACTACAGATTTGATTTTACATTACATACACAAGCATTCTTGCAGTACAAACAAGAATATCCTCTGCCAATTGAAATAATGGCTCTAAATCAATACGATTACATCATTTACACTGATGGATCTGCTCAGCCTGCCATAGGGACAAGACCCCAATATTCTGCGGCATGCACAATCCTAAAGGGGTACATGTATGATGGAAAGTTCTGTCCTGAAAAAACACACACTCAGTCCCTAGGGGACTGTACAGTGCAGCTGGCAGAGCTCAAAGCCCTGGTACTGGCACTACAAAATACAGATCATGGATTCCCCACACTTATAGTGTGTGATTCATATTACTGTGTCCAGTCGTATAATGAATACCTTCACTATTGGGGCCAGAATGTATTTCGAGATTCCAAAGTTTGCACAATCAAGCACAAGCTGCTTTGAGAACAAGTGGCAAAGCTGAAAGAATGCTTGCCACGGGATCATGTTATCCACACAGTGAGTCATCAACGTGTTGGTGTTCACGTTGCAGAGAATTCGATGACTGAGGAAGCCAGTAAGGCAACAGTTCGCACTGCTGCCGTGGCTGCAATCACTTGTTATAGTACGAGATTAGACAGACATCATGGTAGCTGTCAATGCTGCTCACAGTGACACACACCTGCCGAAAGACTTTCCACTTAAGTACTCCTGCAAGTTAGATGCACAAAACATTCTGTATGCTCAGATTCCAGGAGTGGGGGATAGAGTAATACCAAATACTGATTGCAGATTGGGATTAATACTAGCTGCACACAAGGGTCTGGGGTCAGCACATATAGGGTTACTGCTACAGTCTCGCTACTGAAGCAGCTCTATTGGTGGCCAGGTCAAACTAAACATACCAAGGACTTTATCCTCAAATGTGGCATCTGCCAGCAGATGGAAGGCTCAACGGTAGCACGTCCACCTCAGACACCTCTATTGATCTCAGACAAGCCTCTAGCAGTTGTTTATTTGGATCACTGCAGTCATTTGCACTCAGACGGGCTTACAAGTACATCTTGGTGGCAGTGGATACATGCTCCAGATTCCTGTGGGTTTGGCCCCAGTGCTCGGCTGATGCTCGAACTGTTATAAAGGATTTGTGAGTCTTCATCGGGACATACGCAGTTGGCGCACTACATTCCGACCAGGGTCCGGCATTTAGCTCTCGGGCTTACAAAGAAGCCATTGGAAGTTTGGGTGTGGCCTTGCGGTACTCCTCCCCTATTATCCCGAGGAAAATTCGATAGTTGAGAGGAAAAACTGTGACTTAAAGTAGTCCTTAACAGCAAGGGTATTAGGCTTGGGTCGCAGTTGGGTCAATCACCTATATGGAGTCTGGAGGGCACTCAATAATATGGCAAGAAAATCCCTGGGGGGTTGTACTCCATATAAAATCCTGTTTGGTGTGAGAATGTGGGTACCAGACCTCGATAATGTCAGCACAGTGGCGGCGGAAACACTATTTGACATCCATGAACGTTTGGCTGTTTTACAAGAACTCAATGAATTCTGGGGCGCACAAAGCAACATCCAAATAAAAAGCACCGCCACTAGGGAAGTAAAGGTTATACCAGCAAGACCCGGCTGGGTCTTCTAGATCGGGGCTCTGGTTAGGGAAAAAATTGTGGAGAAAAAAGAATCTGGGCCCCCAGATACAGAGCACCACTGCATGTCCTGGCTGTCGACGTTTCCAGAACTGTACTTCTTCCACCTCTTGCCGGCCGCTGAGACAAAAGGTTTGCCTTAATTTATCTGATCAAACCACACTATGTGGCTGATTCTCAACAGTAAGCCGCGTGGGCTCCTGGGTAGCCGCCGCACTCCGCTCGCTACCGTTCAGGAAGTTCAGATGGAAACTTTAATAACTACAGAAGGTCCCCTCTCCAACGAGAAACAGCAAACAACAATGAAGTATTACTTCTTCCTGTTGAAACAACTGCAACTGACAATAAATGAGTACTGAAACACAAATCTCAATTCGGAAAATTGACGACGTCTATGTGAATATGCCACAGATCGAATCATCTCCCAGTTCTACAAAACCTGCTGAGCTGTCAAACATAGACCCAACAGCATCTGGATACTTTGTGCATTATGACGACTTCTCAGTGGATTCAGGTGAACCTGAGATACCACCACCTCTCCCTTTCTAGCTACAAGTGCATGCTCTCTATCTTTGGCTGAAAAAGACATACTTTGTTACTCCCTGGTTACACCTCTGGATTACTATTTCTGGTCCTCTGGATTGGTTTGGTGACCGTCTTTTTCCTACTTCTGAATGGCAACTAACCTCCAGAACGCTCTGCAGCAGAACTTGTGAACTTGGTTCTGAAACCACATGCATCGTCGCACCGTGAACTAAGGGACCTGTCCCTGGTGAACATTACAGCAGTTTCAGTTCCGGAAGGAATAGTGTGGGACAGGGTATCGTATGATGTGTATGTCCTACTGAACGTTTACAAATACCATATTTGTTTAAAATTTCCTTAACTGACATCACCTCTAGTACTTTCTCTGATGATTGGGACATTGAAACTGTGTACAATTTGCTTGCAGATCTAGAGCAATCAGCTGCATTTTCTTCTGATGCATTGTATGATGGTACATCTAATTTCGGTGACATGTTTTGCTATCAACATTATGGTCACCACTTACACAAAGCTAGTGTCCCACGTGCTGTCTATAATTACACTCAATGGGGAACACTGCTGAAAGGTAGTTCAAAAACATTTGCACAAAAGTTTGCTTATTTTTCTGGTTTTGACACATCAGACCCAGCCTCTTACTACTATAGGCTTGCACCTACACCTGCGAAGAAAAATATGCTTAAGAACACCGAGCTGATATACTCTGCTTCCTTTATTTCCCAACTGTCTATACAGGGTTTCGACTTTTGGAAAGACACCATAGACACAAAATCTGTCTGGGGGACAAAAAACTGGCGGGTTCAGGGAACTGAGGTAATGTTCAGAGCATGCCTCATACCACATCAAATAATTTTCCTAAATAAAACAGTGCAACAAACGTCCTGTCTTGGAATAGCCAAGATGAAGGATTTGAACACACCACATATTCCCACGTTCTCATGTTTTGAGAACTGACAATATTTCACACAATACAGTGAGGATACACTAGATACCATGACACGCAATGGTTCTTACAATTCATCAGATCCCAATTGGAAGGGATGGTTGGTTTGGCCTGTGGACACTAATAGGTGTCAGTCTAGATTCCTGGGCAATACCGAAGGGTTTAGAATCAGTAGGCCTAATCAGCGATATGTACAAACAGAACACTCTGGGGTGGTGACATCATATAGCGTTGGGAAGGTGTGCCTTGATTGGCTAAAAATCTCAACTATCTCTCAGGTGAAGAAACACTTGTCCCTTCTTTCGGATGACATGGATCTCAGGGATTTCTTGTTAGGTCCCCGGAACCCACGTCAAAAGTGCTTCTTGTATGCAAAATACAAAGAGCTGTGGAAGGTTTCTCAACAAGAAGCTGCTGAGAGACTGTGCGAGATTGATAGGGTTAATTTAGAAAAGGCTTTGGCTGTGGTTGACAATGGCATGACCCTATTAACATCCAGAATATATTCACTGGGCAACATAGTATCTTCTGCAATTGACATAATACAGCAAGAAATGTCTATTTTACAGCATGGACAATCACAACTACGGTCCGATGTATTATTAAGCTGAACGCTTCAAACATTACGTTCTGGCCACATGCCGTGGCATTATATTAACAGCACAGGTCTGTTTTCTGCATGCGATCTAACTGAAAGACGGGTATTAATGGCACGAAGAGATGCAAAATATACCATGTTGCACAAAGAAAAGTTAGACCAATTACCTTTTACCGTGGCTGAGACACCATCCATAGAATGGATAATCCATGGTTCCATCACCCTACTGGTCACGACTTTCCAATTCCAATATTGTCTGCAGTACCACCAAGTAGGCAGATATGAAGTGCTAGGGGAAAGGTTATGTGCTTGAATACTGGGAATTACCATTCAGGTTTAGATGCAGGAATGGGGACACTGAAGCTTTTCTTATCGGATCCTTAGTATGCAAGGAAATTTCACTTCATGGGGCATGCAGTGCTTCAGTTGCAAACTTGTCCTGTTATCTGAAGGGTTCTCCGGCGGCCGTGATTTATCCGGTTTTCAAGCTGCTCTTTAATGGGAGCTATTTGATGGTGAATGATCATGGTTGCTGTGGAATGGAACCAGGCATTGGTTATCTGGTAACAGTTCATTCCATAGTAACTTGTTGCACACAAGTACTGTTTCCACCTGCCCGCACAGTTAGGGAGGCAGCGCTATGGCCTTTGATAAATGTTTTTAACATACGCTTTGATTCTCTGAGCAAACTGAAAGCCATGCTTTTTCAAAAAGATGTGGCCTTAACATCAGCCAGAGAGACGTTTGATCTCCAGGGTTGCAAGGTCCTCGTCTGAGATACAGACGCTACTTCATACTAATTTCCCACTGCATTTTGGGGAGCTGGTCCACCGTACCTTTAATATGTCCAGTACCAAAGAAATAGCACACTTTTTAAAATGTATTGGCTCTAGAATGGTTAACGCCTTTCAGACGATTTTCAGAGTTATACTATCTTTCATACAATCCGAGTTGGGAAGCGTTTTTGGAGGTCTCCTGCTTGTCCTGCTACTTGGGGCGGGAATCCTGATTTTAATTTTTCTGCTCTCCAATGGATGTCCCAGTTCAACCCGGAATGGAGACAGCACTTGCTGTGCTACGATGCTGTGAGCGCATAATACACTGCTTTGGCACACCTCGGCTTCGAGAACTCGAACATTGGTTCTTGTCCTACAGGCTTGTTTGGCTTCACTGCGTACAACCTGTATTCCACTGCCTTGTTTGCAGCCATGAATGCGTATTGGATCTATGCCTCGGATCACAATTGGTTGCGCTATTGGACATTGAAGTACTGATGGACCCCTTAAAGGCCCATGGGTCTTGTTGTCCCCAGCGTATTCCATTGCTGATGAATGCATTCTTCGAGTCGCCCTGGGATGTTTTGGCTCCTAGTGAACTGCGATACGCTTACAGGATGCAGTCCTTCTCTCAGCTGCTGCTGTGGGAACTGGATGGAATCACCTTTGCTCCATAAACATGCTTCAAAGTACGCCTCTGGGAACATCATGTGCGGTTGCTTGCGACAGCAATGTTGCGACTACCACTCGCATCCCATAAACAATTGGCTTTTTCGTGTGGTGGGAACGATTTGTCCTGTTTTTAAACGAGTGCTTGGAATTTTAAACATTTAAACAGTATAATGACTTTTAATGGCTTTTATACATTTTTTAAAAGGAAGCTTGCTTTTAGATGATTTTAAACAGTGGTTTTAGACCTTTTTTAGTTTGCATTTCATTATGGCATGCTGCCTTTTTTAGATAGCTTTTATATATTGACCCTTAGTATGAGGCGTGAGTGTTATGTGCCCGGGTTAGGCCCAAGTAATGGAGCAGCACATTTTTCTTACATTGTCCTAATTTGCATAATAACATTTCTGCTGTGACCTTTTGAATATATTCGCGTGCGTGACAATGTTGGATTAATTTCTCTGAAACTACCTCTGTTTCGCATAAAATTATCACGATGTCTCAAACACCATGTACAAGGCCTTTTTACGCACAATGTACAAATGTC
The DNA here is from genome assembly GCA_963921515.1 of Calotriton arnoldi. Classification (NCBI taxonomy): domain Eukaryota; kingdom Metazoa; phylum Chordata; class Amphibia; order Caudata; family Salamandridae; genus Calotriton; species Calotriton arnoldi. Next base: position 520,222 of record CAWUFW010011832.1, read on the forward strand.
ATTCTATCTTCATCCACGTGGCAACAGGGCTATCTACATATCCATAACATTGCTAATCCATACGTACATCACAAGGATGCTTTCTATTATAAATAATGAGCTACCCAAAAGATTCGCAGAGGAGGTACTTCAACTGACACTGAGGGTTCCTGCATGCTGAGACTTCACCACGCAGTGATCTGACTTCTCCGTGAGGGGGTGTCCATTTCATGACCAAGACAGGCTCCTACATTCTCTCCCGCCAGGTAATTGGTTGGATTGTCCCTTGGGGGGATTCTTGGCTATACACCTGCACACGCTCTAGGTACACGCAGATTAGGATTTGCATGGTAGGAGTACACCTGATTACTGCCTTGTATCATATGCCTTCATATATACACTGTTTTAGCACCATGGTAGTACTGTATCGACTATTTACTCTTTTGGTGCTTGTGATCACTTTTATCTGCTTCTGTCTACTGATTATCGCAGCACATGTATTTCATACAAGAATATTGTTGGTTCAATAAATATATTGAAAATATCCCACTGTGTATTCTCTGTATGTTTCTCTGAGAACAAGCCGCACGATTGACTGAGCAAAAGGTTCTGATCTGTTTCCACTCTCCCTGAGGGGTTAGGGTTGTCATGTTCAGTAGTTGCTAGAAACCATTTGGTCCCTGGTTGGGTTAGGGGGGCTTACGGTGGCACTGTGAGCTAGCTGGTCTCTAGGCCAACATATCCTGCGGGGGTGCCGGTAATCAGTCTAAGCACCTCGCCCAAAATTTATGCTGTCCAACAAACCCACAGGTCCTACCGATTAGTGGGAACTACACGACAGTGTGGTACCTGACTGGTTCCCTCACCAGTTCAACTCTGTCCTAGAAAACTCTTTTCGTTGTCACTGAAGATGCCACCTGAACAATTATACCAATTTTTTGACAAACTTCAAGAAGATGTTTACTAGACCAACTTTAACTAAGGATTTCTTGTGTGAAATATTTCCAAGGAAACTCTGATGTACTATTCTATTGTACTTACTTGTGTGAGCTTGCTGCGCAAACCACTTGGCTGTAACGCATTCAAATAACTTTATTCAGAAGATGTTTAAAGGAGGAGTTAAGGGATGAGGTGGCAAGAGTTACCCAAGCCTCTTAATTTGCTGAAACCCTGGGTCAAATTTTCATGATAGAACTGAGATTTAAGGAGAGAAGATGGGGAAGCTGGAAAAATCAGAGATACTCCTCTTCCTCGAGTCTAAAGAAAGGGTAAGTCAACTTAACTTCACCTGAAGAACCAGTGCAGGTCGGATCTGCTAAAGTCCTATTATCCGACTCTGAAAAGGATCGAATTTGTAAGGGAGGATTTTGCCTCTATTGTCAAAGTCTTCTGGTGGGAGACTGCCCTGTTTGACCTTCCAGACCTCAGAGAAATACCAGATCCTGTCCTTTATAAAGGTGGAGATTCTGCACTTCCTAAAGTTTTCAGTTCTTCCAATGGGTCTAGTTCGCTCTTTAATTTAATTCTACATAGCCATCACGGTCAGTCATCTCTGTTTCATCAGAATGTATATGGAATTGAATTGTGCGCAGAGACTCCCAATTTCCAGTTAGGGAGAAGTCTTCTCCTGATAATGAAAAAGCTATTGATGGTTCTCCATCAGCATTGGGTCTCGTCAATTCCATCATTGTTCCTCTCCTGATTTTCTTAGGTAATCATAAACAGATTTTTGCCTTCGATCTGATCATATATCCAAATTATGCCAATGTGCTTGGGATACTTTGGCTGGAACAACAAACTCCCTACATCAATTGGGAAACCAGGTTTGTCTCTTCTCTCCCAGTTCTGTAGAGACACTTGTTATTCTGACGGGAGCTATTGGGCTCCAGTTGTACGAGAACTTTCTGAAGACCAGTCTCATTCTGCTGTTGTCCAGAACTTGTCCACCCCTGTGGCTTATTGAGAATTCCTTGGCATTTTTCAAAAGTATTCCACTGTGATACTCCCTCCTAATAGAGAGTTGGACTGTGGCATCCCGACCATGTCTGGGAGCCAATATTCCTAATGGAAGGATATATTCTCTTTCCCAGCATGAGAAGAAGGTTCTGAGGGAATATTTGGATGAAAATCTTCAAAATGGTTTTCTCGATCTACTTCTCCCAATGGAGCCCCTCTCTTCTTTATCCCAAAAAAGTCCAAGGAGCGAAGACCATGTATGAACTATCGTGGATTGAATAAGGTCACTATATAGGACCGCTACCTGCTTCCAAGCATCAAAGGCATTCTTGACTCCTTTTACGGTGCTAACTACTTTGCTAAATTAGATCTCTTTGGAACTTTCTATCTTATCCGGATCACGAAGGGTGATGAGTGGAAGTTAGCCTTTTGGACACTCTTTAGACATTGAGTAGTGGGTCATGCCATTTAGCCTTACGAATGCTCCAGTGCTCTTTGAGAAATTTAGCAGCAGTATATTTTTTGATGTCCTGAACCAGTTTTTTGTGGTGCACCGTGTTGATATTCTTATCTTTTCTACTTTTCTTTGTGAGCATTGAATCCATATTGATTGTTTAATATCTCGGGGAAATCCATGTGTACTGTAAAATAAAGAAATGCGGGTTAGAGTGAACAGAAGTGGAACATTTGGAGTAACGCCTCTCTGAATGTGGATTATCAATGGACTGTCTTAAGATCTCTCCCATCTTAGACTGGCTGGCTCCTAAGTTCATTAAAAAAAAAAAAATCTTGGGACCGGCTAATTTTTATAGGCAGTTTATCAAGATCTTTGCCCATATAAGTAGGCCTATATCTGCCACTTTGAAAAAGAAGAATCTGACTAAAGTGTTTTTTTGGGCTCATAACACCAGTCTCAAGAAAGGTTTCATCCGAGCTCCTATTCTCAGGCACCCAGAAAAATTGTTGGCATTACTGATGCTGCAGATTTTGCTGTAGGAGCAGTTCTGCTTCATTTCAAGGATGAAGACAACTTCCCATCCCATTTTCTTTCTTTCCCATGTCATGAACTCATACGAGCAAAAGTATTCAGTTCTTGAATGCAGGCTTTTGGACCTCAAGCATGCCTGTTTGGAGTGGAGGCATCTTTAAATGGAAGCAGTTAAACCTTTTAAGGTCCTGCCGGACCATCAAAATCTCCAATTTCCTCGTAGATTGCAATATAGAAACAGCAGTCAAGCTTGCAGGGCCTACTTCTTTTCATAGTATGATTATTATGTTACTCACATTCCAGACACTCAAAATATTCACAAAATATTCCTGGTGATGCTTTATCTAAGTCGGACATTGCGGTTGAGGATTCTGAGACTCCTGTCCTTTTGCTAACTGACAAAGTTGTCTAGCAAGATCTTTATTGCAGTGTGTGGAGATGCTTACACAGAGATCTATCCAGAATACCTTGGTGCCCTGCCGAGTCAAGTACCCATGGACTACGTCAGAACCTATATATTTTCCATCAGTCCTTGTTGATCCCTACTAAGGCTCTACAAATCAAGGTTCTGGGAATTTGTTATGACACTGCAGTGGCAGGTGATCGCAGAATTAAATCAACTTTGGAGTTGGTCTTGCGTTTTTTTTGGTGGCTTACAGTTTGCTAGGATGTAAAATGTTATGCTCAATCCTGTCCTGTTTGCGCACGTTCCAAGGCAGTCCATGATGAGCCTTATGGGTTTCTCCAGCTTCTGTCTGTTCCTCCTCATCCATGGCGCACTGTTTCCATTGACTTTATTGTAGGGATATCAAATTCTGAAACAAATTGCATGAAAAACACTTTTCCAGTACAGCTCATTTTTCCTTGTTTCTGAAATTTCCATTTGCCAGCAGGAGGGCAAGGAGAGTTCTGGCTGACTTATTCCGCATTCATGAAATAACTGACATCATAATTTCAGACAGCGGCTCTCGGTACATTTCAAGATTTTGGCGTTCAGTTTGTTCTGCATAGGGAATGCATCAAGTTTTGCCCTCAGGTTACCATCCACAATCCAATAGACCACCTGAGAGAGTCAACCAGAATGTTGAACAGTATCTGAGGTGTTTTTGTATTGCCACTGAAAACAGAAAACAACTAGGCGGAATACTTCTCGTTGGCAGAATTCTTGTATGATAACCTTATTCATTCTGCTGCCTTTTACTGTATCCAAGGTTTCCATCATTGTTTCTTTCCAGCTTCCCCTTTGTCCAGCTTCCCCTTTGTCAACTTCCCTTGTGCCTGCTGTCGCTGACTTTGTACATAGGCTTGAGTCTGAAAGACAAGTGATTGCCCAGAGTTTCCAAGATTCAAAAACTGCTATGAAGGCTAGGACCGATAAATTAAGAAGACCGATTTTAAACTTTAAGGTGGTAGATAAGGTTTGGTTGACTTCCAGGTTCTTGCCCACTCAAAATCTACCAGCCCAGTTCCATCCTCGATATTTTGCTCCCTTTGTTGTAGCTAAACAGAATAATCCTGTTGCCATTTGGCTCTGTTTTCATAATTCTTGGAAGATTCACCCTACTTTTCAGGATTGCCAGCTGAAGCCTTATATGCCTGGCCCTTTCTTTGGACTTTTGCTCCTCCTCCTTCTGTTATGGTGGATGGTATGCCGGAAGATGAGGTTATTGAGATATGTAATTCCCGGATTTTCAGAGGTCAGTTACAGTTCTTTCTTGACTGGAAAGGCTATCCTGCCTGCTAGTACATGTTCTTGGGTTCCTGCCTCTTCAGTCTACTTCCCTAGATTGGTCTGCCACTTTTTTGGATGTTTCTTGACAGCCTTGAGGCTTCAGGAGGGGGTTGTACTGTTGTGTCGCAGCCTTCTGGGCGTTTGAGGTCCAAAGTGCCTTGCATGTTTCTGCAGATGTTGGGTGTCATAAAATGCCTCAATAAGCCCCTCAACTAAGAGCTGCAATTCTCACTCACCTGGGGCTGGCTACTCTTGTGCTTCTGGTCTCCTGGGTGTTTCTCCTCGCCCCTCCAGCTCTGGAATGGCAATTGCCTGTTTGAGAGTTTGCAGCTACATTTTAAAGCTACTCCACTGTTAATCCATTTCAGGTTTTCGTTCTCTTTTCTTTTCCTTTTCCATTATGGCTGTCTCTTCCTTTGTTTCTTCCTGATTTTCACAATCCATTATGGTTCCTGTCATGTGATGTTTTCTGTCATTTCCTTTTTTTTGGTTTTGCTATATAAGGGGTTCAGTCTGGATAGAGATTGCGTCGCAACAAAGTTATGTTCCTTCAGTTGTTGCTCCAGAAGATTTCCCCTGTTGGGTTCCTGATTTGTTCCTGGCTGTCTTCTATCCATTGAAGTTTCCATCCAGCAAGAAGATTTTTTACTCCTTTGGCTTTTCCTCCTGAGGAGGTGGCAGCTTTTTGAAGACCATTGCCTACCATATGCCAATGTGTAGTGACATTGTGGCTTCAGGAAAAGGTCACCCTTTCTGACAGTGGAAGACCTGGATCTGGATTATGGGTGAACATCCTGACCAGAACAATGATCCCACATCTCCAGTAAGAAACATGCACAGCATAAAAATGCCTCCTGCTAATGGTGTTGATTTCTTTTGACATGCACCAATCTCGATCCAGCATCAGGCAAGGTAGTCAGTCCAAGGACCATTGTAAGCCAATGAAAAGTCATTGCATAAAAGTGCATTGTCTGCATAATGTGAAGCAGGGTTGTGTTCTTGACACAACCTGCTGTCTTGCAAGCACATTCAACAAAGGCAAAGTGAGAACCTAGCCCCATTCAACCTCAAAGCATTTCTATGTACATTAATGAATGTACTTTCAAAATCCACAAGTGTAACATATGGGTTTGGTTCCTGATGCACGTTTTGCCAAATGGAATTTAATTTGGCCTTTGTCGGTATAAGACCTTGTCCTCTCTGGGTGCATGACCATTGCTCATTGTATTCAGCCCATCTGTTCTGAAAAAAACTATTGATGGCACTGTTCGACAAATGTGAATAAAGAATGGCAATATTACAGCTTACCAAGAGTAAATGGAGGCTGTTGGAGGCCAAATCAACCTCTGATTTAGTGTGTATTATTTAATGTAACCATGGCCAGCGCTCTGACTTTCTTGCTTAAAACTTGGAGTACACTTGTTATCTTTCGCATACTCACAATTGTTGTTGTTATATTCCAGGGATCCTCAAAACTTTCTTATTTCAGCATATGGGAAAGGGGGAGTGTTGGAGAGCTCTTTGCAGAGGATGTCAATTTAGATTTTTGATTAGAGGCATGCTTCAGCAGTGTATTTAGCTTCTTCAGCAAATAATCTTTTGGAACCAGTAGAAGTTCAGTCTGCTTTGCATAATCATTTAGTATATTTTGTGATCAACTCACCAATATTGTAATGGTTAAGTGGGACACAGGTCAGTTCCTCATTTAATTTGACAAAGCAGATCAAGTTAATTCCCATGGTACAGGTTACTTGCAACTGAGAGATTAAATGGAGCAATTGAAGAATTCTAGTTCTTTTCAAAGGAAGATCCTTTTTAGCTTGGAGAAGAAAAGTCTGAAATTGAAATTAAGTGGCAAATCACCTTGTCCTGACTATTTTTTTTAAAGTCTTATAAATACTCCTTTAGAATTTCCTATCCTACCTATTGGTCAGATGGGTGATATCTAGCAGGTTGAGTATATTTTTTTAGTACATTAGTCATGTCAGTGGATTATTTTTGGGCCTTTGGGCAGATTGGTGTTATTCAAATTTTCTGTAATGCTCTGAAGGTCCTTGGGCAAGGGGAGCAAGATTTTACATTCTTGGCAGTTAACTTCCCGAATGAGAAATAAATATTAAGTCTGTCCTCAATATTAATTTTACATGAAAACTTTTGCTCTCTTTTTATGCTTTCGGTTTGAGAAATAGCCTTAAGGTTTTGTGAATTTCTGGGGACCAGGGCTGACAAAATTTGTGATTAATAGCTCTTGTAACTGTCAGAAGATCCCACATCTTCATTGTGACGTGTTAAAATTTCATATCGATCAGCTGACAGTGATTGCTGCCCATATACACACATCCCAACTGTTTTACTTGTTTCTGCAGTGATGCTTAATCATCTTTGCGATGCTGAAGTGTGAAAAGATGTTCCATCTAATGCTTTAATAATGTAGTCGAAAGTTAATTATTGCAAAAAATTGTTCATACACGCAAGTCAGTTGATGGCTTAAGATCTCAAATTGATCAGGTAGCAACATATTGCATAAGTCGATGTGGTGCTCAAGAATGTTTTCATTTGGGCAGATTTCTTCCCAAATCCACGTTTAGATCCAAAATTGGATCCTATAACCAGCACATCTTTGCATTGACTATGGGCAACTTGTTCTGATTCTTTGTAAGCACTGCAGAGATACAATCTAATAACTCACTCGATTTCTCTCTTTCCCTTGCCTTTCAGGGGGATCAGTTAGCTTAGTAAATGAAACATTTTTTGTATAGCTTTTGACAAATTTAGGGGAAGAATAGGCCGCAGTCTCAAGTTAAGTTAGCCAAGAAGTGATCTACTTGGTTACTATAGGAGGCAAAATTGAAGTAGTTGATTATTGAAATGGAGAACGAACAGCTGGTTCATATGGCTTTGTTCAAGAGCCTTCTTTCCTGGTTACCTTCGGATGACTTTGGTAGGAGCTTATGGTGACACATTCCGAAACACATTGGAAATAAGGTCAATCTGTGTAAGGGAAGCGAAGATCAAAGAGGAGTGAATATAAGGGCCCGCAAGTTGAAGAACAGGTTCTTAATGTATCCCAATCAATGCTTTGTTTGAGAGGTGGTATCCCCAGGCTTTGAAGAGATTCCAGGAGCACCCTGTGATTTGTACCTTAAGGACCAGACAGTGGTGGCTGCTGTGGCATTTATGTGGTATGGCAGCGCGGGGGAAAATAATTAAAAAAATAATGCTTACTGCATTCTGCAGTGTTGGTGCTCTTCTGGCCTCTGCTCCTAGACTCCTGGCATGCCGCAGGGTCCCCTACGCCAATCCAGACGCTGCCCTCATGCTGGTATTACCCAGGATGAGTGCAGCGCCATGATTGTTGTGAGCGCCCTAGTTAGGCGCTCTTTAAGGGACTACGATCCTCTGCTTCTTCTCCACCCGGCTCTAAAGCACAGCTCGGGTGGAGAGATCTAAATGCGCATGACGGTTTGGCCGGTGTTACATGGCCGGCCAAATCGTCATGCGCTCTTGAAGCAGTGCCACCACTGCTCCTCCTTCCTGCGACTGTGTCGACAGGTCGGAATGGATGGCCTGCCCTCGGCTCAGCTGCAGGAAGTAAGCGGGGAAAAATAAAATGATAATAACCTTTGTTAGTGTCATTTTATTTTTCATTTTTCACTGCTCAGCAGCAGTAGGTCGAAGCTCCTCCGCCTTAGCGGAGGAGCCGCCGCTGGGACCAAAGGCATGGTGTTTCTGGCTTGCTGGAGTGACACACAACAAGAGGCTCAACCCCAATATGTACAGGCGAGGGCTGAGCTGGAAAAGGCGCCTGGATTCTGGTCTGGAGCAAACAGCATCATCTAAGCAGGCAGCATTGAGAGATTGCTCCAGACTGGTAATTGATAATACCTCACTCCAATGAAGATCACAGATAACAATGAGCACACTATACATTAGACAACTGAACAAAGTCCACCAACTAGTTTTTGGTATTATAGGTACAGCATTTTACAGCATTTTATAACTCTGCCTGAGAAATCACGTGCAGCTATTTTAGTGCTATTAAAAAAAAAAGTAACAACTACTGTCAATTTTTTTTACTGATGGTTTGAATCCGTTTCCTTGGCCCTCCTTTCTTTTTAATGTACTTTGGAGGGAGCTACTTAGGAAAGATCATGTTTTTTATTTTTAAAAAGTTTATTTAGGTTGTATTCATTGTTGATTTGTCAAAAGGTATGTGGAAATACTCTACCTGGTGGTGGTAAATAAATGAAAATCTGTCTCAATTTTTGTAAATCCACTTTATTACAGAACCCGTTATGCAGTGGTTTCTATGAAGTTTGGTTCGATTAATACATACATTGGACCTTAGTGTCTAAATGCAGTGTTACCACATTCAGATGGCTCTGTGACTTCACATCCCTCGAATTAACTGCAACTGTTTATTTTTGTAAACAAATTTTATTAGGCATTTATAATACAACAATCTCTATGGTATATTCTCTTGATCTAGGCATGTAGGGCAATATCTAGTCATTTGTAGCAGTCATGTAAATGGGACCTGCTGCGCAGTTTTTTATATCCAGGCATCAGGTTCCCATTAGGTTCAATTATAATCAAATTCAAAGCCCTCATTGATATGTCATACAATTACAAACAAATAATCCCCCCTCCCCAACTTTGGGAACAATCCCACCCACCCTACCACCCCTTCCTTTAGCCATAACGTACCCTTCCCTTCCCCTCCCCCTATACCACTCCCCCACCCTCCAGGCATGTCGCTCGGTCGTCAATAGCTCTGCGAAGAATCGTACCCAGTCATATAAGACAACAGATATAGTAATTCCAATAGAGAGGCAACTAACAAGGGGATGCCGCTACGTATTATATGGTTTCATTCCCCCATAGATCACAACCCAATAGGACAACACTGCAGCTCTCTCTCACAGATCCACTCACTCAGGGGGGGGTTCGGGATCGTCCGCCGGGTGCCTGAGCAACTCAACTAGTGCCTCCCATGCCCTCGCCGCATCTAGCATTTGTCCATTATCCATTCTCTGGGCCATTTGCAGCCTAAGAATCCCCTCGCAATCTGCCCATTTTATAAATTCCCTCCGCCACCTGGTCGCCTTCCAGTGGCTGGTGATTTCTCATTTAGCCAGGACTAACCCCAGGTCTATAAATTTGCTGGTAACCTTATTTCGGGCAGTGTGGGGAAACCAATGCAGCAGGCAATATCCCGGGGTCAGTGTAGTGTCTCTTTCCGTTATGTCGCCCAGTATAGTCAGTATCTCCCTCCAGAACCCCTCTAGTAGTGGGCACTCCCAAAACATATGTAAAAATGCGGCGTTGGCTAATTTACATCGCGGACAAACTGATCGGGCCCCAAAGTACTCATTAATCTTGTGCGGGGTGAGGTATGCTCTGTGGAGGACAAAGAACTGGATTAGCTGGAATCGTGCATTTCTAGAACTTTTCCATGCCCTCTCTACTAATGCCTCCCACGGCTTCTCAGCTATGGGCATCCCAAGGTCTGTTTCCCATTTGAGCCGCAGGTTCTCTAAGGGCCGCCGCATCTCCTGGGTGAGCCGCCCATAGAGGCAAGTGACTGCCTTGATCGTCCCAGCCGCTGATACTACATATTGGCATGGTGTCGAGATCGGCGGTTCCACCATTCCTTTATTCCAATGTTTACGGATAGCCATCGTCAGGGAGGCATGTAACAAGAAGTCTCTCCTGGGAAGTCCGTGTCGCTCCATCAGGTCATTAAAGGGTAACAGGGTATCGTTTTCGTAGAGGTCTCCAATAGTGGAGACTCCCGCCCCCTCCCAGGTCCGCAATCCCTGCCAGTCTCCCCCATGGGGTAGTGCCTCGCACAGCAGCAGCGGGATCTCAGGGGCATATGGGGGTATCTGCCGGGTTCTCCTACTAACCCGGTTCCAGCATTGACGCATCGCCCACAGGTCTCTCGTAACGTCCCTTTCTCTCAATGGGAGCCCTAGTAACACTTGAGAGAGCTGTCTCGGATCCGGATCGGAGCCCCCCGTTCTTCCCCATTACGAAGTCTTCCCGCCATCCATTTCGTGAACCACTGCAGCTGTGCTGCATGGTAGTAGGCCTCAAAATCCGGCACTGCAAAGCCCCCATCTCGTCTAGGCCTCATCATGGTGGCGAGCGCTACTCTGCGTCTCCCGGAACCCCATAAAAAGCCCGTGATCATGGTATTAAGCTGGGTAAAGAATCTTCGCGGAATCCATAGCGGTAGCGTCCCAAAATAATAGAGTAATCGCGGTAGCGTGACCATTTTTAGAAGCGCCACCCGTCCCGCCATTGAAAGCGGGAGAGTCCCCCAAAATTCAAAATTATTCTTGGTGGCCCGTATCGCCCGTCCGACATTACCCTCCAGTAAATCGGCAGCCGTATGATAAATACGTACTCCCAGATAAGTCAAACAGCTGCTTTCCCATTCAACATCTAGCCCATCCGGCGGGTCACTCCTTCCACTTAAAACAGGGCACAGGCACGTCTTGCTCCAATTGACCTTAAGGCCCGCCACCCTTCCCAGTCTGGCCAATAGGTTTTTGGCACCTTGTAGTTCTTCCGTAGTGTTGGCGAGGAACATTAGAAGATCATCAGCATATAATGCAATAAATTGGGACTGACCCACCCCGTCCAGCCCCCGGTAATACCGCCCCGAACGCGCATGTACAGCTAGAGGCTCCATCGCCAGCGCGAACAAGAGGGGAGACAACGGGCACCCTTGTCTCGTTCCCCTGCCCACTACGCAGGCCTCTGATATCACTCTTCCCGTGCGCACCCGGGCAGTGGAGCTCTTATATAATATTGCCGTCCAGGCCACAAAACCCTCCCCGAGGCCAAAGGCCCTCAAGACTCTGAAAAGATATGGCCATTCAAGGCTGTCGAATGCTTTTTCAATATCAATCGATAGGATGCACGCCTCTCTGTTTTCTTGGATGGGGGCGTCCAGCACTCGAAGTAACCGCCTGATATTCATGGCCGTATTCCGGGAGGGAATGAAACCCGCCTGGTCTGCGTGCACAAGCGCCGTCATGTGTGTCATCAAACGGCTGGCTAAAATTCGGCTCAAGATCTTATAATCAAGGTTGAGCATGGCGAGTGGCCGGTACGCAGTGCGATCCCAGGGCGGCTTACCTGGTTTTAAGAGCGGTATAATTACTGCTTCCCTCGTTGACACGGGCAGACACCCGTCCCGCCTCGACCTATTGTACAGGGCCACCAAGCGAGGAGCCAATGCATCCACGTATGTGGCATAGAACTCGACCTGGAGCCCGTCCGTGCCAGGTGTTTTATTTCTGGCCATGCATTTAATGGCCCCTCTGACCTCACCCAACTCTACGTCATGACCCAGGGCCTCTGCAGCGTCTGCATCAATTTGGGGAAGTTCAATATCCTCCAAAAATCCCTCATCCTCCAACACCATAGGGTCCAATTGGCTCTGGTATAAAGTAGTATAATATTCCAAGAACTGTGCGTTGATGTCTTGTTGTCCGTAATGAGTCACGTCACCCCTCCCCCTTAATTCTAGGATCGTCGTCCCTCTTCTCGCCGGATTGGCCAGCCAAGCCAGTAACGCCCCAGACTTATCCCTCTCAGCGTGGGCCCGGGTTGCATAGGCCCTATAGTCAAAGCATCTCAACCGTTCCACCTGTAATGCTAGTGTTTCCTTGGCCTCTAGTAGCTCCGCTTGTTTGTCTACCCTTTCTGGTCTATCCTTTTCAACATCTCGGAGCCGGTCTTCTGCTGTCTGTACATCGTTTAAAAGAACCCTCCGTACGCCTACCGCTTCACCAATACAGCGACCCCTTATGACTACTTTAAAGGCATCCCATTCAATGTGGGGGTTGGCAGCTGTGCCAGCATTATTCTGGAAATATTCCTCTACTGCGGTGCCTATCGTAGCTCGGAATACCTGGTCCTCTAGTACCTCCGGTCTGAGACGCCAACTGGGAATTGTGGCCTAGTCCGCGCCAAGCTCAAGGATATCAGTAGGGGGTTATGATCAGACAGCGTCCTAGTCAAGTACTCGCTCGAGGTGATCCCTGCATGTACGTCTGGTGAGCAGAGAATGTAGTCCAACCTAACATGCAGCTCGTGTAGAGCAGAGAAATAAGAGTAGTCTCTTTCCCTCGGGTGATGGGCCCTCCAAACATCTGTCCGTCCCCAATGTCGTTGCCAGTTCCGTCGAGCCTCAGCGACCCTGTGTGTAGGGGCGGTAGAGAGTGGTGGGTGGGATCGGTCTAGGTTCATGTCAGCAATGCTATTGAAGTCACCCCCCAAAAGTACTGGTCCGGTCAGGACCTGCGTTAACGTCTGTGATAGCTGCGCTAAGAATGCGGGTTGATCAACATTGGGGGCATATATGCTTCCTATAGTGATGTCTCGGCCATCCAGGCGCCCCAGCACCACCACAAACCTACCCTCTGGGTCTATTATCTGTCTGACGCACTGAAAGGGGACTCCCGCCCTCACCCATACTAGGGTCCCCCTAGCAAAGGCTGAATACGTGGTGTGGAAGATCTGCCCTCTCCAACGGCGCTGGAGTGCCGTCCCTTCCTTCTGTGTGAGGTGTCTCTTGTAATAATGCAATTTGCACTCCTCTTCTAATCAGGTAGGCGTGTATTTTGTGTCTTCTGCTCATGGTGTGCATCCCCCTAACATTCCAGGTTATGCATTTAAAACCTACGGTGGAATCCATAGTACAATCTCCAATGCTTCTCGACGTACTCCTCCCCTAGCGACATGCCTGGTCCCAAACCAAATTCCCCCAACAATAAAAACACCCCAACTCCCTTTCCCCAGGACAGGCCTACCCAACCAGGTCCCCATCCAAACTATATCACTCAAACAGTGAAACATGGAAGTGGCAGCACGTATCCGATATCACTGGACCCAGAACCCCCCCCGACCCCGCCCCCCCCACAGATAAAGAACACTCGGCAAGCCCCAATAGTGCAAGTGTGTCCATCGGCAGTTCTCAGTCTAAACCGCTAGTACCAAGGGTCACCATTCCCCAACAAGCAACCCCCTGGATATACGACCTGTTGCCTGGTCAGCCAAACACGCCATCCGCTGTTTGTGGTGTAACGTCCGGCAGTTCAGTGTCCGAGAGCCCATGGGCACTGCTTGAGCTCGAGCTCCCAGATCTGTCCCGATCAGGGTCTGTGATATTGCTGGTCGGACTCGCTGCTCCCTGACTGATCTCCGCCACTGCTCGCACCGCCCTGTCTCGTTCTTGGCGTCTCCCATCAGGCGAGGGGCCCCTTGGGCGGCGAAGAAGAAGTTGATTGCTGTCGGGGCGATTCCAGGCACGGCGATCGCGTTTCCCCACCGCGTCGAGCTTCTAACCAGTCCCAAGCTTCTTGCGGAGTATTAAAGAAATGTGTCGCCGCATCCGCCGTCACTCTCAGGCGAGCCGGAAACAGCATGGCATAAGGGAGCTGCAGTTGTCGTATCTTTCGCTTGACAGCTAGGAAGGAGGTTCTTTGTCGCTGCACCTCCCTAGTATAGTCCGGGAAGATCATCACCCTACTGTTCCCGATTTGTAAGGACTGCTTTTCGCGAGCTTGCTGCAGGAGGAAATCCCGGTCTCGGTAATGGAGTAATCGCACCACCAGTGGGCGGGGTGGAGCACCAGGGTTAGGAGGTCTGGCCGGGACTCTATGGGCCCGCTCCAGGGCATAGAAGGGGGAGAGGCCCTCCGGGGCCACCTCTGTTTTTAACCAAGCCTCCAGGAACTGGACCGCATCCATCCCCTCTTCCCGTTCTGGAACTCCTACGATGCGCAGGTTGTTTCTGCGTGAGCGCCCCTCATTGTCCGCAGCTCTCACCTCCAACACTTTGACCCTGGTTTCCACCGCTTTCAGGGCCTGCTTCAGTGTGTCTACTGTGTCCGGGATATCCCTCATGGTGGTCTCATTGGCAGCCACTCTCTCCTTAAGTTTGCGGTGATCGTCCTTGAGCAGGGTGAGATCCGTCCCTATGGCGTCCATCTTTGTCTCCAGAGCCTCCCTCGAGGAGGTGATGACCTGCATAATGTCAGCCAGAGTAGGATCTGCAGGCACACTTTCCACCCGTCCAGCAGGTGCCCCCTCATCCTCGTCGGTGTGATGTTCCTGCTCGTCCAGCCGCAGGACCTCAAATCCTTTTCTCCTGGACGTTCTGCCCATCTCGTGCCCTGTCGAACTAGGTTTCAGTATGGTGCAATAATCGGTTGGTAGAATGCCGTGGGTTTTCTGGTGCTCGTGGTTGCCCTATAGCGAATGCGGGCACTCTCTCACGCAGTAGGCGGTGGGGAAACCTCTCATATACGGGCCAGTCGGATGACTCCGTTTTGCAGGGGCTTCAGGCGGTCATCACAGTCCCCACCGGGTCAACCAGAAGACATTCAGTGAGTCTGTGGTTCCGTCCAAGGCGGCAGCACAGTTCCAGCTCCCCTCAGGATTTAGCAACCGGGCAGCAGCGCAGCCCCACTCTCCTCACTTCACTTTATGGCAGCGCCCTGGAAGTACACATCCGCCCCCGCATCCAGAGCAGCAGTCCCCTGCTTACGAGGCGTCACAGAGCTTGCACCCCAGTCAGTTCGACGTGTCTCCCAGGTCCATTCAAGTGCTGGCTCCCACACCTGCAGCGGCTAATGTTGGGCTCCACGTGGTATCACCGCAGGCTCGTGTTCTCCCTGTCCCATACACACTCCACCTGGGAGGCTCCTCACCTACTCCGCTCCCTGCCACCAATGAGTTGTCTAAGTCCAGGCGCCAGGAGCTGGCCACGAGTGCCACGGGGGGGGGGGCAGGCCACCACAATCACCGGCCGCAATCACCAGCGCGTCTTGCCTGGGGTGTCTTGCGCCGCCATTTTAAGGTCAGGCGTTGTCCTCTGCGCTCTCCTCGAGCCTCACCTCGCCTCCGTTTTCGGTCCGCCTGCCCCCTCACAAGCGCACGCTCGTTGCCCTCCTGCTTCACTCCCCCGCTCAGCAGTTTCGCCCAACGCCTTGGGCTCTCTTACCAACGGAGCCTGTTGCAGCGAGGCGCGGCCGCCATTTTGTTCGCGACCTTTCAGCCGGAGCGCGAACAGGGAGAGAAATCGCCGGTTTCTTCGTTTCTCGACACCCCCGTGTCTTGTTATCATACCCAGATGGGCACCAGGACCTCCGCCGCCAGTTACGACGCCAGGGGCCACCCTAGCATCTCAGGATTAATTGCTGTGGAGGGAGGCCACGGAGGAGCTCCAAGGTCCGCTGCTCCCTACATCGGCGTCAAGCCCAACTGCAACTGTTTATAATGTATGATGCTAGCGAGTGGCTCACTTTTGAAAGCATATTTCAATTAAAATTTAGTGCAAACTGAAAGCTTTAAAAGTGGAATTTATCTTTTTAATCTTCCACCAGGCTCTCTTAATGTACCAGACCACTATGGATATACTGCAAAAATATGAGCAAATTCAGCCACTAAACCTGATGTTTTCACGTAACAAAACTGAAAAATATTGACATGTGAACCTGTGGATGCCATATGACTTTAGCTTGATATGAACATATATAAAGCAAAATCCCTGAACATAGGGAATACTTAATATTTATTCAAATATTGAAACCCAAAGGAATAGGTGTGACTTTGAGACTGCACATAAAGTGTTGATTCATTCAGAAAAATGAGAGGTTCACTCATTCAGCAACCTATTTGTCGTGACACCAGCTACACGGATTAACATTGTATTTTGTATAGCAGAGAGCCCATTTACTTTGATTAAAATGCCCCACGTCAGGATTGTCCTTTGAGAAGTCCAACATTTGAACAATCTTCCTACTCAACATTCCTACCTGTTGCAAAATCCTCAAATTAGATAGTATTAAGAGACACTCAGAATCTGGGTGCAGGTGTGAGTGCTAATTCTGGGGTCTAATCCCAGTTTTAGCATTCTATTGAGAGTCTTGCGAGTTTCGGCAAATCACTTAATCTCTTTGTGCCTAAAACTGTAAATTTGTGAAATACAGAAAAATATAAATATGTGAAATGTATTGCAAGTAAAAAAAAAAAAACACGAGCCCTGTGACACCGAGCTAGTTTCGCACTATAAAAATACCAATACATAATTACACATCTGTGACACAGCTTCTTTAGAAGTGCTATCCATGCCGCAGGTAACGACTGAAATCTTACAGGCTTTTAGTGCAGTCATAAGGACTGATTCATCTTAATTGACTATCCACTCCTTTCATGTTTACACAATTGAAGGAATCCTGCAACTTGAAATACAAATGTTGTATTTAGTTACAGGGACCAGACAAAGCCGTCCATACCCTTTTTTAAAAGTTTCTTTATTGGTTTTTAAATGTTGCTCGGATATGAATTTACCTTGAAAAATGAAAAGACAAGAGGCGTTTGGCAAAACAAGAACAAGTTGGTATAACTAAACGCAGCGGCTGGAATAGCATTCGACAGAGTAGCGTTTGAAGACAGTCTCAATGTACAGAAGTGTTGGCCGAATATTTATACAGTTCGTGAGGTACAATAAACCAATTTCATATTTTCAGAGAGCATATGTGTCCTGGCCTAGTCGTAAATGATGAGTACAACCATCTGATAACAGGGGCACAGATGGCTCTCGACTTCCGGGAGAGCTAGTGTGGGCCAGTGTGTATGTGTCCACATGTCCAGCATGAGGAGCGTGTGATCACTATGTGTGGTGTGCGTGCGGTGTCCTGATTGATTGGCTGAGTGTTCTTAACTACATGTGGCATCTAACCTCGTGGTATTTTGGCAACGTGAGCTTTTGGCCAAATGTGTTTTATTGGGGCCAATTTCCTCTGACCTGTTTGTGGAGTAGCTGCCTATCTGTGGGATCGATCAGGGTTTTCCATGGTTGTGCGTTTGTGTTCGGGTTGAGTGTAACCCCCCCCCATGTGACCTATCAATTGGTAGGCCTGAGTTTGGGTCGCAGAGTCTGTCTGACCACATATCTCTGACTCTGGGGTGATGGGGAGGTCTTCTTGGGTGAATTAGACAGTAGTGATAGGATCTCGTTGCTTGTGCATAGAACATGGCAGCCATCGATATCATATTTACCGACATTCTCATTATTATGCGTACAGCTGTCATAGCGTACATCGGCATTACCTTTACTAGTTTTACATTGTTATGCGTGCCTAGTTTATGGCATACATCGACATTGGATTCATTCCTATTGCTGCTGTTGGGCCGGCACATTTCATGGTGTACATTGACATCATATTCACCAATATTAACATAAACATCACATCCAAATGGTATACATCGGTCATGAATAGTCACATTTGCATTCCTGATAACTTCAGCAGCCCAGTATATTCAAGAACTACATCGCTGTGAGCAACTGAAAACAAAGCAAACCCATACAAAATAATGCCATATGTTGTAGCAGTGAGATCAAGGAACATTCTAATTCGAGGCATTGCGTCCCGCCCATCAGAAGAGTAGCTAGCAATGTGCAACAATAAAACCAATACTAAATCTATAGGAACTACTGGTTGGAGATAACTTAGGGCGGCGTATACCAGGGTGGGCAGGTGTAGGAGAACTGTGGTGTGTATCAGCGTCATGTGGCCATCAGGTTGTGCGGGAGGTTGGAGGGGTAGAAGAGGGTTTGGCGCGTGGGCCGTGTAATAGTGTGTAGGGGCATTGGCAACCGAGAACCTTTTGCGTCTGCTATCTGCGCTACCAGCCATGCTTCCCCATCCAGTAGCAAACACAAGGAGATGATGGACGGAGCGCTGAAACTTTTCAGCCACTCACCCCCAGTCACAGATCTGGGTTGAATCCATCATCGTTCTTTAGCTCACTTCCCCACCCCAGTTCAGACACAGCTAAATGCAAATCAGTCTTGACCCTGTGCCTCATGGGAACAGTCCAGCCCGAACTGCCAAGCCATGTCTTCCCTGGACCGGAAACAAGCATCCTGGGACTGGTTTCGGGCTAACAGCCCTCATCAACCAGGCTAGCTTGAATCCAGTGGCAAAGTGAGCAAGGGACCCACGTCTGGGCATACCCTGCCAACTTAGGCCGCACAAAGCAAACACAAGGAGATGATGGACGGTATGCCCAGACGTGGGTCCCTTGCTCACTTTGCCACTGGATTCAAGCTAGCCTGGCTGATGAAGGGTCTTACCCAGAAACCGGTCCCAGGATGCTGGTTTCCGGTTCAGGGAAGACCTGGGTTGGCAGTTCGGGCTGGACTGTTCCCATGAGGCACAGGGTCAAGACTGATTTGCATATAGCTGGGTCTGAACTGAGGTGGCGAAGTGAGCTAAAGAATGATGATGGATTCAACCCAGATCTGTGACTGCGGGTGAGTGTCTGAAAAGTTTCAGCGCTCCGTCCATCATCTCCTTGTGTTTGCTCTCCCCATCCAGGGAGGAGGAGGATTCAATTTGTCGAATAATTTAAGTGCATAAGTGTCCAGAGTGTGGCTGCTCCCTCTCCTCCACGTCGCTGCTGGCTGCACATAATAGCGTCTGCCTCAGCCAGCACCCATTTATGTGTTGCCTGTACCCAGCTGGTAATCGTGAGGGGTTGCGCAGCCTTCCATGCCATAGCTATCAGGCGATTAAACAAAGCCAATGCGAGATCCACCATTTTTAGGTAGTATTTGGAGCGTTTGGTGCGTTTTGTGTTTTCCAGAAGACACAAAAGTGGATCCGGAGGTAGTCTGACGTCGACCACTGCAGGGGTATGGGCCATCACCTGGGACCACATGCGCGCCAACGGCGGACACTCTCAGATTATGTATAGGAATGTGGCATCCCCATGCCCACATCTAGGGCAGGCAGATGAGACCATCTGGAACATCATGTGGAGCCTGTGTTGTGTGAGGTATTTTTGATGGATATAATTAAACTGTGTGAACTTCAGGCGAGCGTTACGTGACATGCGATTCACGTGCTTTACTGCCATCCCCATTGTTTGGCAGTGAGCTCAGCACCCAAACAATCATCCCAGCGCGGCTTACTTCGAATTGCCCATTCTGCTCTTCCCGCCAGCAGCGCAGAGTAGATTGACGATATCGCCCTGCGCCCCTTGCCATGCGTGAGGAAACATTTCAGTCCCTAATGTAATCTTGACTCATCTACACCCATTGCCCTTGTGTCCCTAAACGCCAGCGTGAGAGCATGGCACATGAGGAAGGAGCCTGCTCTCAGCCCGTAAAGGTCTTGTAGGTCCTGAAAATGAATGCAAGACACCATCACTGTATAAGTCACTCATGTGGACTATCCCTGCCTCCTGCCATGATGCCGGATCATGATTCCCTAATAGCGCTCTTGTGGCGGGCACCACCCATATCGGGAGTTGTGGTGCATACAGGACTTGGTTCCGCTGGGGCAGAATGTATCTATTCCAGATCAGCTTGTCTAACCCTGCGAGTTTCCCCAGGTCCCTCATTGGACCACCTCCCTGGGTGTGAACAGCCACTCCAGTAAGCCTGTGTCGCCCAATGAGGCATCAATACCCTTGCTCACATACATTTTTCCTTTTTCTGTTTCTCTTAATCTCATTTCCTTTCAATTTAAAACTTAATTGACTTTAACCACTGTGTGCTGTAAAAATGCAACTAATGGATTGAGGTCAGTGATCTGTAAAACTATTTCACCTAGTATCAATTTGCAAAATATTTATGAAATTATATTTCTAGAAGATTTTTATTTTTGGCTCATACAGGTTTGCATACAAAAGGACCTATGCTTATTCATTTTGTTGTCAATATTTGAATATTTGGTACAATGTTAAATATCCTTAAGCAGGATGGAAGTCTTTTCCTGCTACAGCCAACTCTCTGAGTTCACTGCCACTAGATCTTACGAATATTCAATTCATATTGCCTTTTAGGAAAGCTCTAAGCACATCTACTAATATTTTTCTTGGCTCGGGCTAGAGTCAACGCTTAATAACTACAAGTTAGGATTAGTTAGCTCTATAAAAATTCGGGATTGTACTGAATTGTCACACAGGGCCCTCACTAAATTGGTTTATATCTTGAGTGGATACTAACACACACCTGGTTTTTGTTTTTACCCAGAGTACCTTTTGTTTCAAGTTCTTCACTCAGCTGGGTGAGCTTGGTCATTTGTAGTGGGGTTGAGTATTTGTACGCTATGACATCACCCCTATAACTTCTTAGGTTTTTCTCCACCCCAATGCTGAGCCCCTTTTTAGTTCCACCCTACCAGACAGTACAAACTGTCTGGGAAAGACCTGTTGTTCACTTCCCAGATCTTACAGTGGGCTTAGAGCACGCCCATTGCTCACTATTGGTTGGCATTATTGTCACTCTCATTTGCTTGATTTTTATTCAATGGCTTGCCTTTGTCCATCTTGTGTCTGTTTCTCCATGGAGCGTAGTCTCTTTACTTGTGTCCTTCTGCTGCTCTTTTTTAAATGTTCTTTTCATTAAGCAGTTGTTCAGAGTCAACAAAATACAATTTAACACCAGATAAAAGCGTATTATGCCACTCGCAGGGGGCCTGGATATCGCTGATCGCTAACGTACCTCCCAACCACCCAACTCAGAGTGCCGCAACATGCACTGTGGAGGAAGTTGTCTACATCCTACATTCGGGACGATGTTGTCCTTTACCCTCCCCTCTCCCCCACTCTGCCTGTATAGTAAGCCCCCCCCCCTATGTTGCATCCATGGTCCCTAAATTTTTTCAAGTTTGCGGGGGCAGCCTCGGGCTTGGTATGTTTCATGTTTTGCCAGTTGACACCAGTCAAGGTCCTCTTCCCATTCCTTGACCGTAGGGGGTCTGCTCAACCCCAGAGTCTAGCCAAATTACACTTAGCCACCCCCGTGGCAGTGGCCAGCCACCGAGTAGTGTTTGGGCCAATTCTCTTCCCCCTTCTTTTTTGTTTGAGCACTCCACAAGAGGGCATGTGTTTCTACCTGTTTCCATCATGTGCTTCTCTCTTCCCCCACTCTCTGTTGCTCTCTCTTCTCTCGTCCATGTGCTCTTTGTTTCCACCACCTCGAGCTGCTTTCATATTTTGTGTAGCACTCCACTAGTGCATGTTATCCAGCTGTCACCTTTAGGTTCTTTTCTTCCCCTCATATGCTTCTCTCTCACCCTGCACTGCTCTCTTTTGTCCATGCATTTCTCTCCCCCAAACCATGTTTTGTGTAGCTTGCTGTCTCTCTCTCTCTCTCTCTCGCTTGCTCGCTCTCGCTCGCTCGCGCGCTTGCTCTCTCGCGCTCTCGCGCTCTCTCTTCTTTACTGTCCTCTCCTAGTTGTGCTTCCCCCCCCCCGCCCGCTGTGTGCTGGTTTTCTTCTTCCTCCTCCCCCATGCTCCATCTTCGCCCCCCTCAACCCTGCCCCAACACCAGTGGTGCATTTGTTTTTTTCTCCAAATAGTGCTTTTGCACTAAAAAAAGTTATATTTTTATTTACTGATGCAGGGGGGGACCCACAACCTTGGATTGGTAAATAATTTAAAAAAAATAAACAAATGGTGGCCGCATCATTTTGCTTGCATCTGTATGCATTCTGGAGCATGGGTGTGTCAGTGAAATGACATTACCTCCATTGTGTCTTTTTTTATTATTTTTAATTTTCGTGGTGCTGCACAGTGTGTCGATGCTGTACAGCACGCCAAACGCAATCTGCAAAGCCAGTCGGTCCCAAAGGAAAGGCCTATTGGCTTTATCAATGCTTGTTTGGGGCACTTCGTGCTTAAGGCTTCATTATTTTTTCCCACAAAGCGAGACCATGTGTTGTTAGTGCCCACTGCATTCAAAATGTTTATCCGTTTACCATTAACAATTAGGTTTCAAGGCTCAGCATTTTTTTAAATTTCATCCGCAGGTGACAAAATCTCAGAGGCATGAAAATGTTAAAAGGACAGAAGGTGTACTTTCCAGACCCCACCATGAAACCACACGACATTCAAACTTCCTCCCAACTGGATCTATAAAAACAACCCATTTCTCCCTGCAAGCAATCGAAATATCAAAGCACTACTATCAATGAAATCACTATCCAGCTGTGACACTCTGCACATCATACACCCAGTTCCAACCACATCCCCATGGTTCCTACCGAATCCAAATGAATTATATCCACCGTTGTAAGACATGTGCCCACTCCGGCATCCCTCTGCTGTAATTTAATGGATCAATCCAGGAACCATGTGAGGACCACCTACAAGGATGCCATGACAGAATACCACCAATACATCAGATCCACCAAAAGGACCTTCATCCAGGACAAAATACTCGCCAACTCCAGCAACTCAAAGGAACTCTTCAGCATCATACAGCAATTCACCAAACCCCCAGCGAAGCTTCAGACGTCGCACCTTCCCAGGACCTCTGCAACAAACTCGGCTCCTACTTCCATCTCAAGATCAAGTCCCTCTACGACAACTTCAACGAACAGACACCAGACACCGAAACCACTCCCACCTCCAGCAACGCCAGCCAACCTACCATCTCCGCCTGGACCCCGGTCACCACCGACGACACCGCCACAACCATGAAGAGCATTCACTCCAGAGCCCCCACGGACCCCTGCACGCCGCACATCTTCCACAGAGCCGCCGCCATAGCACCCGAGCTACGACGCACCATCAACACCACCTTCGAATCCGGCACATTCCCCTACGTCTGGAAATGCGCATAAGTCGAGCCCCTCCTCAAGAAGCACTCCGCAGACCAGACGGATCTCAAAAACTACAGACCCATCTCTCTTCTCCCCTTCGCGGCCAAAGTCACCGAGAAGATCGTCAACATCCAGCTCACGAACTTCATCGAAGCCAACTCCATACTCTACTCTTCCCAATCCGGATTCTGCAGCAACCACAGTACCGAGACTGCCCTCCTCGGCGCCACAGAAGACATCTGCACTCTCCTCGACCAGGGCCACACGGCGGCCCTCATCCTACTGGACCTCTTTGCAGCCTTCGACATCGTCTCCCACCGCACCCTCAGCCCCAGACTCCACGACGCCAGAATACAGGGAAACGCCGTCGTCTGGATCAGCTCTTTCATCACCGGCCGAACCCAAAGAATCAGACTCCCGCCTTTCTTCTCCGAACCCACAGAGATCAGATGCGGAGTACCCCAAGGATCATCACTCAGCCCCACGCTCATCTACATGGCCCCCCTCGCCGCCATCGTCAGACACCATGGACTCAGCATAGTATCCTACGCCGACTACACCCAGCTCCTCCTCTCTCTCACAAAGGAACCCGACAACACCAGACTCAGCTTCCAGGAAGGAATGAAAGACGTCGCTTCCTGGATGAGCAGCAGCTGTCTTAAGCTCAACTCTGAGAAGACAGAAGTCCTAGTCCTCGGACCCACACCCTCCGCATGGGACAACACCTGGTGGCCCACTGCCCTCAGCAACCCCCCCCCACACCCACGGACCACGCCCGCAACCTCGGCATCATACTCGACTCCTCAGCATGACCCGACAGATCAACGCCGTCTCCTCCACGTGCTTAAACACCCTCCGCATCCTCTGCAAGACCTTCAAATGGATCCCCCCTGAATCCAGAAAAACCGTCACCAATGCACTCATAACCAGTAGACTGGACTACGGAAACGCCCTCTACGCCGGAATCAACAAATCCCTGCTCTGAAAACTCCAGACCATCCAGAAAAACGCGGCCAAACTCGTCCTCGCCATCCCACGACATGACCACATCACCCAGCACCTACGAGACCTCCACTGGTTCCCCGTCGAGAAGAGAGTAACTTTCAAGCTACTCACTCACACTTACAAATCCCTCCACAACAACGGACCGCAATACCTCAACGAAAGAGTCTCCTTCCACGTACTCAAGAGAAACCTCCTCTCCGCCGACCTCGCCCTCACCGAAACCCAGGGCATCTGCAGAGCCAGAGCGGGTGGAAGAGCCTACTCCTACATTGCAGCAAAAACCTGGAACGAGCTCCCGCTCAACATCAGACGTTCCCCCCCCCACTCTGCACACCTCAGGAAGAGCCTCAAGACGTGGCTCTTTGGCTGAATCGGAGCTGCCCGCCCTGCCCCCTCTTCCCCCCCCCCCCCATCACCTTGAGACCCTCACGGGTGAGTAGCACTCTTTACAAATCCCTGATTGATTGATTTTTCATCCATTCCTTTTGTGGGCACTAGGCCCAGGTTTATGACTGGGGTAGTGCAAAAATGCTTGGTGGTAGGAATTTTGTGGATCTCCCCATATTGCTGAACATTCCCTCATGTGCATTCCCTCAAGCAAAGTGCATGATTTTGGCCAATGTTTGAGGTTTGCGGGGCATTATGGCAAAGAAAACATAGCGGGATGCATGGAAGCCCTACCTCCCTGGATTTGTCCCTGTCTCTGGGTTTCAGAAATGTTAGGGTTCATAGGGTTCCTGTAAGAAGTTGGGTTATTAGATAAAGGGGGTGAGTGCCCCACTGAAGTATAAAACACAATCCTTGTCAGGGTGAAAAACAAAAGTCACTAAATAAACCTATGCCTAGCCTTGTGATAGCTTGGTACAAACGCAGTCAAGGTTAACTTAGTGACAATTGTAAAGTATTTTTGCAGTACTCCAACAGTAATAAAGTGAAAACAAAACACAACCAAAATCTTCAACCAATTACGAAAAATAGAGAACTTTAATAAACAAAAATACACCAAAACAACAAAACCTCAATCGGTACAATCGAAGTATGAATTTTTAAATTTCCAGATTAAAATAGCTTCAAAAAGCACAGAGCGCCATTTGCGTTTATCTGGTTGCTCTGCCATTGGTTCAGGTCTCAAGTTCAGGTCGACTGCAATGGAGCACGGGTCAGATGCAGGGACCAGGTTAGTCCTGCTTCATGCTGAAGAGTTACCTTCTCAAGTCTGCGTGAGTAGCGTCCGTTCATGCTGGTGAGGGCCGCAAGGAACTCTTTGTCAGTGTGACAAGCAGAGTGGATGGTCTCTGTTTTGACACGAAGTCCTGGTCTTGCTGAAGCTTCCTTTGGGCAGTGGACGTGGGCGGTCGCTGGTTGGCGTGAACCATTCACTGCGTGGTTGCGAGGAGCCCAAAACCTCTGTATTTTTACCTTGAGCTCAGGAGAAGCACACTCTGATACCAGCCAAGGGTCCTGGACTGACAGGTCAACTACGGGGATCAGGATTCACTCCAGAAAAGGCAGCAGAGCTCAGGCAGGACCAGTTGCTGCTGGTCAGCTGGGCAGTTCTAGCCAGGCCTCTGGAAGCTTGTTGTGTCCCTGTAGCTCAAACAGGTAATCCTCCAACTGACCCTTGCTGTCACTTCTGAGGAGCCTGGGTTCAAGGCAAGCGGGTCCAATCTTTTTCTTCAGACAGCAGGGCAGTCCTTCTCAATCAGGTATCATTTTTATCGGGAGACCAAGAGGAACACTGGGTGGTAGGAAATTTGTGCTGGCACGGTGATCCCAGACAGAAATGTAAGGAAAATGTGATTTTATTTTTTTTTAGCTAAATTTGAGGTTTGCAGAGGATTCTGGGTAGGAAAATGATGGGGGATCCACACAAGTAACTCCTCCCTGGACTCCCCCGGGTGTCTAGTTTTCGAAATGTCTTGGTTTGGGAGGTTTCCCTAGATAACCACCTAGCCCAGGACCAAAAACACAGGTGCCCCCCTTGCAAAACCAGGTTGTTTTGTGATACATAATTTTGATGTCTCCACTATACGTTTTGGGCACCTTCCCTGTCACAGGTACTTGGCCCACCCACACAAGTGAGGTACCATTTTTATCGGGAGACCTGGGGGAATGCTGGGTGGGTCGAATTTTGTGTCTCCTGGCAGATTCCAGAACTTTCCACAACAGAAATGTGAGGAAAATGTTTTTTTTGTGACAAAGTTTGAGGTTTGCAAGGGATTCTGGGTAACAGAACCTGGAGAGAGCCACACAAGTCTCACCCCATCCTGGATTCCCCAGGGTGTCTAATTTTAAAAAATGTACAGGTTTGCTAGGTTTCCCTACGTGCAGGCTGAGCTAGGGTCCAAAATCCACTGCTAGGCACATTGCAAAAAAAGCGTCCGTTTTCACTGTAAAAATGTGATGCGTCCATGTTGCGTTTTGCGCCGTTTGCTGTCGCGGGCAGTAAGCCTACCCACACAAGTGAGGTACCATTTTTATCGTGAGACTTTGGGGAGTGCTGGGTGGGTAGAAGTTTGTGACTCCCCGCAGATTCCAGAACTTTGCATCACAAATGTGAGGAAAATGTTTTGTTTTTTTTTACCGGTTTGCAAGGTATTCTGGGTAACAGAACCTGGTGAGAGCCACACAAGTCTCACCCCATCCTGGATTACCCTGTGTCTAGTTTTCAAAAATGTACAGGTTTGCTAGGTTTCATTAGGTGCCGGCTGAGCTGGGTCCCAAATTCCACAGTTAGGCAGATTGCGAAAAAAGGGTCAGTTTTCATTGGAAAAATGTGATGTGTCCACGTTGCGATTTGGGCAGTTTCCTGTCGCAGACATTAGGCCTACCCACAAGTGAGGTACCATTTTTATCGGGAGACTTGGGGAAACACAGAATAGTAGAACAAGTGTTATTACTATTTGTCTTTTTATGCATTTCTGCCTTCCAAATGTAAGACGGTGTGTAAAAAGAAGTCATTTTGAACAATACCCTCTAATTCACATACTAATGTGGGTACCCACAAATTCAGAGCTGCACAAATAACCACTGCTTCTAAACTCCATATCTTGTTCCAATTTCAGAAATACATAGGTTTCCTTGATACCGACTTTTCACTCTTTATATTTTACCAAATGAATTACTGTATACCCGGTACACAATGAAAAAACATTGCAAGGTGCAACGCAGTTATTGCCTCTGAGTACCTCAGGGTTCTTGGTGAACCTACAAGCCTGAAATAACCCCTCAACCAGAAGGGTCCCGCGGACGTAACGCTATATAGCTTTCAAAAATACCATAGTTCGAAGTTACTGGTGAAAATGTAGGCACAAATTGCTGTTTTTTTCAACTAAATTTCAATATTCTTTTATTTCAACTGTTCCTTTCCATAGGAAAACCTTGAAGGATCTACACAAATGACCCCTTGCTGAATTAAGAATTTTGTCTACTTTTCAGAAACGTATAGCTTTCTGGGTTCCGTTATTGGTTTCACACCCATTTCTACCACTAACTTGGAAGGAGGTTGAAAGCACAAAAAAATAGGAAAAATAGGCTGTCCCCCAGTAACATGCCAAAACAGTGTAGAAAATGTTGGTATCTGAAAAAAGTCCTCGAAGATGGTGATTTTAGCACCACAAACTCGTCCTTGATACCATTTTCAGGGAAGAAACCAGACTCTTTCTTCTGCAGCACTTTTACCCCCCCCCCCCAAAAGAAAGTTTAGCTGTATTTTGCCTAATTTTTCAGTCCCCTCCAGGGGAATCCACAAACCCCTGGTACCTTTAGAATCCTCAGGATGTTGGAAGGAAAGGACGCAAATTTGGCATCGATACCTTATGTGGAAAAAATGTTATGGGGGCCTAAGCGCGAACTACCCCAAATAGTCAAAAAAAGGTGTGGCACGGAGGGGGGAGGGTGCTGGCAGCGAAATGGTTAATATGTGGCATCACTTGTAAAGATCAGGCATCTGAATTGCCTCTTCTTCTGTGGTTCAAGGGGGTTGGCAGTTCTAGTTAAGAAACATCCTTCATTCCAGGAAGCTAAAAGGTGGTTGCACCCTAATGGATGTTATAAGGCTGTACAAGTGATTTGGGGGGACATAGTATTGTATTGATTAGTATTTACGCACTTCTGCAACAGGGAGTCCTAGAGAAGGTGGGCTCACTGCTGTTAGAAGCAGACTCGTAATTGCATATTGTGAGACGGGACTTCAGTGACATTATGGTGGTGGAGGTAGACAGAATAGTTCCCTGCCAACTACATAATCCACAGCAGACGCACCTCTTACAGTTCAGGAGATCTATCGGCCTCACTGATAGATGGAGGTTGAAGCACCCTAGAGACAAACAGTCCTCGTTCTTCTTAGGGACCCACAAAACATTTTCTAGACTGGACTATATATGTCCCAACATTGGAAATCCCGATAATGGAAAGTATGGAGCTACTTGGCTAGGGGAATCTCAGACCATTCGCCCCTTTCAATGAAGGTGGGAGCAATGCCGAAAGGAGGGAGAGGAAGGTGGAGAATAAATGCCTGGGAATTAGCAGACCCTGAATTTGTGGCGGAATTGAGAGCAGACACTGCACTATATTTTTGGGAAAATAAGGGAACGGTAAACTCCCCGGGTATATTGTAGGAAAGAAAAAACTGAATTTTGAGAAAATACAGCAGATGGAACTTTAATCTCTAGAGATAGAGGGGAAACCTACAACATAGAAAACTCCCCTGCTGTTATAGCAGTCTGCAATTCTCAAGGACTCCCACTAGACTGATGAGCTAGATGGGGAGGGCCTACAGTACTTGGCTGAGCAATGTGGCCTTTATGAAGTAGGGGAAAAGACAGGTAGGTTGCTGGCCCTACTTTGTAGACAAGAGACAACAAACTGCAAGATAGATAGGCAAAATAACTACTGCTGTAGGAGGGTCGAAAGCATCAAAGAAATAAACGAATTTGGGTAATATAGAGCCTTTTATGAGGCTCAATATCGAGCCTGTTAAGAGGCAGAGTATCTGGAAGAAGAGGAAGAAATAGAGAAGTTTCTTGCAAATCTTGACTTGCCCAGCCTAGGGAAAGGGTAAGGAAAGCGAGGATTTGGAGGGAGATATACCCCTGGAAGAGGTTGAGGAGGCTATTAAACACATGAAGAAAGGTGCAGGTCCCTAATAGAATTCCAGTGGACCTGTTCATGAGGCTCTCTAGCTTGTTGGGCTCTCATATACAATACTACTTTAATGAAGCAAGATTCATGGTATCTCTATTATCCGATGTGACCCAAGCAATCATAATACTGATACTTAAAGAGGGGAAAATCACTGATGATGTGCATCGTACTGACTAATCTCGCTTTAAACATAGAGGTGAAGATTCTGGCGACAATTCTGGTGACTAGGGTACTGAAAGTAATCCGTTCCATCATTCATAGGGACCAGTCAGGATTCATGAATCGGCGCTCAACAAGACTCTGTCTGACTAGAGGGCAGAGATCCAGCCCATGACGGCCCCAGGGGGGATAATTTCATTGGATTCAGAGAAGGCATTGTATGCACTTTACTGTTTCTGGGCTTGCCAAGGTTTGGACTTGTATGGGGCTTTTGTGATTGGGTGGTCCTCCTCTATCAAGACCCAGGAGCGCTGGTTTGTGTGAATGGGATGACCTCCTCGAGATTTCCCTTGAGGAGCGGCACGAGGCAGGGGTGCCCGTTGTCATCTCTTCTATTTGCTGTTTGTGCGGAGCAATTAGCATGCTCTACTCAAATATTAGACGATGTAGGAGGGGAAAATCTCCCTGTATGCTGATTATATGCTTTTATATGTAAATAGTCCCAAGAAACAATACCCCACATTTTCAGAGTGTTAGGCGACTACAGTAAATACTTGGGGTATAAAATAAATGAGGACAAATCCCTTGTATACAAAACTAGAGAGTGGAGCTTAGAGGAGAAATGACCCCGGGGTATAATAGTCTCAGAAGTGGGATTGAAGTACCTTGGGATTTATGTGACGGCAAGGGCCGAGCTATTTTTGAAAGAAAACTTCGAACCAGTAAGAGATTTCCAGCTTGATGTGGCTAGGTTGAAGTCGCTCCCACTCATGATACTCGGATGAGCAGTGCTTTTAGAATGATACCACTGCCTAAGTTACTGTATGTTATATAAAACAATCCCTTACCTCGCCCCCCCCCCACCCTCCGGGAAAGACTTTTCTGGTCCTCGATAGGGAGTTGTGTTCAGTACTGTGGGATGGAAACACTCCAAGAATTGTGTTGAAAACACTGACATGATTGGTGAATAATGGCAATATTGCACTTTCTGATAGACTGTTTTATTGGGTGACTCTATCCTCCCTTGATAAATGATTGGCTATATTCACCAAGGGGGAACTGTCTGTTAGGATGAAGAGATCAACAATTGAGAAATCCACATTTCTACACTACATATGTGGCGGAAAGGGTTGGTCAAAGCTACTGCCAACCACACAGACAACACTAGAGGCCTCTGAAGTGGGCCGCATAATGCCTAGGGTGCCTGGGGTGAAAGGGTAAAACAATAGCAGAAACACTGCTATGGGAAGGAGGTATGCTAAAAGAAGTGACCAAGTTGAAAGGCTTTAAGCCTAGGGATGCTATATGGATCACCAAGCTAGGAGATATAATGGATGGAAATAACATGCATTCGTTCCGTGGTGTACAGATATAATATGATTTACACCAGGGTCAGATGTATAAATAGATACAATTGGTACATGCAGTTCGGGTAGAGGGCTTACAGTGGGGAGAGATTCCGAATATGTCCCACTGGAAGGGAGAGTACTGCTTGAGAAGCTCGGGGTGGGCGCTATATCCGCGACCTATAGAGCTCTCATTACGGATGGGCTGCAGAAACTGAGGGTCGTATGGGAGGTGGACATGGGACAATGGAGGATGTGGATTGGGAGGCAGCAATGATGCAACCACATAGCAATCAAGACAGTCTGCTCCTGGTCCTGTTAAAATTTCTACAGAAGTTGTTTGAGCACCATGGCCTGACTGTAATGCGAGGTGGAAGAGGCCACATTTATTCACGCAGTCTGTAGATAAAACAAGTTGCAAAAATATTGGCAGTTCATATGGGGAGAGCTGAGTCGAATACTGATGTGTGACATTACATCGCTCCATTGCTGTCTCGATTTGTCATCCTGGGGATGTCGACCTCCTCAGACCCAAGCTTACATTTTGCATTTTAGCCCTCCCAGTCGCCAAGAGAGGCCTGGCATGTAAATGGGCAGCACAAACTATGACAAACATATATGAATGGCAAGTAGGCCTAGATATGCATATGGAGGTTGAAAAAGTAACTTGTGAAAGATGGTCCAGAAGTGTCCTGAATTTATGGAAATGGTGGAGGCACTTTTATTGATTTGGGGTACTGGATGAGCACGTGGTCGGAGAGGTTGTTGACGCAATTAATAGATGTCTTTATCCAGATTCAAGTAATATTGGGATGTTTTTCCCTTTAGTCTCTTACTGTACTGATGATTACAAATGAAAAGTGAAATTTGTACTGTAAGCGGGGTTGAACCATCTGAAGTTCTAGGTTGAAAATGTTGCAAGAATGCAGTTTACTTGTTAATGAAAATCTTAATAAAAACTAATTGAAAAAAAGACTTTTAATTACCAATCCTTTGCTTTTTAATGAGAAGGCACACCTCCGTTTTTTTAAGACTGAACTCAGCCCCCGAGTTGGTGTAGAAGGATGTTTTATATTCAGCTCTCGCATGTCACCTGTTCTTGAAGCGCCTCTTGTGCTCTGCCTCTTAAATTAATCTCTTCCAAAGTAGCAAGCTTCACTGGGTGGGCCACAATTCCAGAACTGATCCACTGTTATCGAATGCAGGTGAAGAAATTTTGTGATATTCATAGTAGTATGAAGATGCATACTGTGTCATTTATAGGCATAATAGCGCCAGAGAAAAACAGAAGGAACCAAAGTCACTAAAGTTATGTTAGTTCCACTTCAGATTTCACACGCCATCAGGAAGTCCAGCCCCCTTTATAGCTGAATTCTTACATTTCATAAAAACTGAGGTAGTGCATCGGTAGCAGCTGACTTATTGGATGATGGTGAAAATTAGTCTGTCCGCTATTTTGCAAAATGTTCATTAGGGTAGAGGTGGGTCAAGGTGGCCAGAGTGGGCACATGTCTTAAAACGGTGGAGATTAGTTGTCTGTATTGTGTTTGAGCTTTGGGGATGTGTTTGGAATTGTTTTCTTGGCCTGACATTTTTAAAGTGATGATCCTTAAACCTATTTAGTAATGGTAAGTGAACGGAAAGTCTGGATGCAGTGTCCACTAAAAGGATATGGCCTCCTTTTGGGCATTGTATGTGCTGATGAACAAATTAAGAAGCCCTTTCAATATTTATTTATTAAATGTATTTGAGTAGTACACCTTAAACCAGTGACAAAAGGGTGCTTCACAAGAATAGCAAAGGGAATACAAAAGAAATAGGTTATTTCTTAACCAACACACAAAGTAAAACAGATTTAAAACCTGACCATTAGTTAATTTAGTGGAAGTTTGATAAACATGTTTTTACTAGATGAATTTCTAGAGGAGCAAATTTGTATCTTACACTGTAACAGGTATGCAAAGCAGATGGCTCGATTTAATGTTTTAAATTGCTTCACTGTTAGTGTAGTGAGATGAAAAGAATCTTTGTCGTTTCTGTTTACTTGCTTCTATGAGCAAATGATTGTTTGCTAGGCAGGAGGATGGTTGTTTGAAATTAAAAGCTTTGTAAGTAATGCAGCAGGTTTAGATTTCGAGCAGGACTGTTATAGACCATGAGAGATGACCATGTAATAACTGAAAAATATGATATGATGTTTTGCATTTTTAGTATCATCTAAGATAATAAATGAAGGATCCTTTCATGTGGCTCTGACATATAGCTTTGAAGGCCGAAGTGCAATGCATTTCCTCACTCTAGGTGAGATAAAAGATGGGAATGCATAGTTTTGTGTTTTATTATAATCTAGACTTGTGGTTTTTAGGGATAACTCTGAGTCTACAGCGTGTCCGAACGATCTGCGATGCGTGCAGAAATCTGCATCAGATCCATGGAGTACTAGCACATATTAAAAATCTGAATCTTGAAGGGATGTTCTTTTGGTTGAAAGGAATACCATCTTCTGAGGATTCAGATTTATGAAGACAGATGCATCAATGTTAAATTCTGGAGATCACTGTTTTCAGGATATTAATTTCATTCGTGAAGGTGATTCCAACATTGAGCTGAGTGTTGTCCTCTTATTGATAAAAGCTTTCAGTTGAGGCACTAGGCCCACAGCAGTCACTTGTAGAAGTTATAAAGAATGTGTAAAATAATGAAACCATGAACAATTCCTCAAGAGAGAGACCATTGGAGAATCTATAGGAATCCGTTTAGAAAAGTTGGATTTCCTGACCGAATGAAAGAGAGACATTCTAGGACCTTTACTCTTCATACCATCATGGGCTATAACATCAGTCAGAGAATCTCTTGACTAATGAAAATATCCATATGTTCTAGTAAATCAAAGTCAACATAATTAAAAATGTTGAGAGATTCACCTAGTACTTAAAATTTGCTTTCTCAGTCCTCCAAGTTTCTCTGAAGCCTTGTTATTATTCTGTTGGAGGTTATTGGCTTTACTATGTATTTTAAGTTGGATAGTGACCGCTTCTTCAATGGTTTTTCCTAGGAGGGGAGCTTTGCCACCACTCTGTAGTTGGAGAGATCAGAATTTTCTGGAATCTATTTATAGATTATGGGGAAAAACTGACTATGAGGAAAAACGAGGACTATGGTGGAAAAGAGCTTTTGTCAATCCAAGAATTGATATCAAGTTTTGTAGAGCTCAACGACCGAGATAACCTACTGACCTCCTGCCATTTTTTGGGGACAACTGTAACACGCATCTAAAAGAGAGGAAGATGAGTAAAAGAGGGGATAGAGGAGGGACAGGAGACCAAAACCTTGACTGACAAAAAGGATAATGGAGACCAGCCTCCTGCAGGCTAGTCTGAAGGAGACGGATCATGTTTTGTATATTTTGTGCATTTTCCCATTCAGGCAAGTTTTTTTGTGTGCTCTCTCAGACCTTGCCTTGTGTTGTTTGATTTGATAGTTGCAACTATGGTAGTCTTTCAAAAGGTAAAAACTTTGGGAGAAGAAATTACTAATTACAAGTATAATAAGCGTGAGTGACTTATTTACAGGAAACACATACTCCATAATGAAGACTATGTAATCAAACTTATAAATCAAACAGTTTGGAGGATGGATAAGAAGCGATCGGTCTTTTTCAAGAAAGTCCATGGAGACCATGGCAAGAGTCAATAAATCACTTATTTTAATAAATTTTCTGAGTTATTCACCTAGTGAAGAATAGTTTAGTTTAGCCCATCAATGAAAGTTCATTGAGTGTGAGGGCTCTTGGATGTTTGTAAATTGATAATGGACAATAAATGGAAATAAATCCACACTGTCAGAGTAGAGAAATGGAGCTAAGGGGCAGTGGTGAGTAGTTTATATGAGTATAATGTATTTTAGTAAATCAACAACAAAAGAGTGATTCCAAATGATGAGCATTAACTGAGGAGTCACAGAGTGTTTTAAGAAGAACCCTCACTCACCAACCTAGTTGGTAACATGCTTCATCATAGGGTTCCCACCCGAGGGGCCGAATGCCTCTCGGGTGTGCTACGACGCCTGTTTACAGCAGAGCGGGTTTTCTTTTGGAATGTGCAATCAGTGGAAACTAACACCGTGATGGTTAAAATTACCTTTACTTATCCTAAACAATTTTAATAATGGAGAAGTAAGGTAAGATTAAAAGGTGGTGATAATGGATGTTTTAGCTGGTTAAATTGGCCAGTAACATCCTGAGTGAATAAGTGATAGCCGGTCTACATGTTTCAGCCTCCTTGCGCAATTAGCAAGGCTTTCGTCAGGACCAGGTATGCCACGGGGGTATGCACACGCTAAGGTGCACCCTCACATGTGGGACAATTTACCGTTAACTTACGGTTTAGGACCTTCAGTGTTGTCTGAAAGAAATAGTAAATTAGGGCTGTAGAAGATTCCTACCCCATGGATCCTAGCGGGGGTGTTGGTCTATTGTCACACAAACGCCAAGACCAAGCGCCCGCTCGACACCTGGTTCAAACCCCGTGGGCGCTTGGCTTGGTCTTGGCGTTTGTGTGACAATAGACCAACACCCCCGCTAGGATCCATGGGGCAGGAATCCTCTACAGCCCATATTTTACTATTTCTTTCAGACAACACTGAGGGTCCTAAACCGTAAGTTAACGGTAAATTGTGCCACAGTTGAGGGTGCACCTTAGCGTGTGCATACCCCCGTGGCATACCTGGTCCTGACGATAGCCTCGCTAATTGCGCAAGGAGGCTGAAACATGTAGACCGGCTATCACTTATTCACTCAGGATGTTACTGGCCAATTTAACCAGCTAAAACATCCATTATCACCACCTTTTAATCTTACCTTACTTCTCCATTATTAAAATTGTTTAGGATAAGTAAAGGTAATTTTAACCATCACGGTGTTAGTTTCCACTGATTGCACATTCCAAAGAGAAACCCGCTCCGCTGTAAACAGGCGTCAGATGCACACCCGAGAGGCATTCGACCCTCGAGTGGAACTCTATGATGAAGCATGTCACCAACTAGGTTGGTGAGTGAGGGTTCTTCTTGAAACACTCTGTGACTCCACAGTTAATGCTCATCATTTGGAATCACTCTTTCGTTGTTGATTTATTGATTATAAGGGGACCAAGAGTGGCTCCACAATAATTCCCTTTCACTCTCTGTTTCTATGTATAATGTATTTTAGGCCAGCAAATCTGTTGGCAGTTAATGGGGTCTCTTGCGTCACTTCATCGGTTTAAATCTCACTGATTGCAGTCTTCACATTGGTCTAAGTATTATCAAACAATAATTATTAGCTTGAAAAACAATATCCTGCAATTATATTCGGCTATTGTCCCTGCTGTAGAATAAAATCCCTTCAGGTTGACACAGTCTTTGTTCCCTCTAGAACTAATAAAAGAAGAACTTTTGAATCTGGATATTAATGCTAATAATTTGATAGTGCTTGCATCCAAAGTGCTTTCCGTAATACATTTTTATTATTCATTTGCATTACTCAGTTAGAAGCATTGTTCATTTTATCAATCTCACAAGAAGCAAAAGCTGAATTGACTCTTCTGGAACTAAAGCCTGCATTTTGCAGATCTCTACCGTGCAAAACTCATTTGGCTACTTTACAGATAGTGGTTACACCTCTTTTTACTGCCAAGGGAGTATTTGTTGATAGTATGCACTACTCAAATGATTCCCAGGGCTATTGTCACCTCTAGATAAAATAAATTCAAAACACTTTTGGAAATATTTTAACATACATATTTAATAACTCTGTTAAGTACTCTTTTTATGTGTGATGTCGTCAGCTAAGAACTATTAGCTGGTTTTAAACACTTATCAATATCAATGTATAGATGTTTAAGACCATTCCTTGTGTCCTTCCCAAGGTTAGTTGTGACCAAATCATTTAATGATAGTTCCTCTGTTAAATTGTATTCCCACATTGGCATACAACAACAGGATGCACTAGACACTACACCTTAAAGCATGTTTGACTCTCCTACAGCACATCTATATCACATTATACTCGTGCCTCACCCTCTGCAAGCACATGCCGCAACCCATCATGTGTGTAATATGTATCCAAGCCATCATCTCCTCAAATATGCATATATTCATATTAAGCTAAAACATCTACACCCTCTCCGCTAATTTACATTTCAACCATCCTAAATAAATTAAACTAAACTTAAACATAAGGCACCCACATACACATAGACCTGCATCAGAGCTTCATCGTGGCTAAAAATGTCTTGAAATATAACAACATTTTAGCTATTTTGTATGTTTTTGCGGTAGAATACTCGTGCGTTTTAGAGTGAAGCAAGTGGTGAAATAGAATGAACATGTTTTACAGACCTAGAAGAAACAAATAACAGTTTGAATTTATAGCAGCAAGGCTCAGCAATGTTGATTGCAGATGTTGCAGGGAGGCTGGGTGGATTCAGGAATAGTCTGTAAAAGTGTGTTTTTAGCTGTTTTGTATGGAAAAGAGAGGGGATGGAGTTCGTTTATCCAATGACAGAGAATTTCCAAAGGAAATCTGAAAAGATTAGGTTTTGCGCTTGGTCGATTCTGAATTTCTATACTTCTAGAAAGACTGAGTTATTAATTCGAAGCCATCTTGCGATGATGAGCAGTGAGCACACATCCCTGCCGTGACTAGAAGCAGAGCAATGAACCAGAGAACCCAGCAAAACAAAAGAACTAGCAACATGCTTCGGCTCACATGTCCATTTGCAGTGTGTTCTGCAAAGAGCCTGAAGGCAGATACTTCTCATTGAATCTAGTATTAAACAACTGCAACCATGCTGCTGCTAAACCTTGTGACTCTGGTCGAATAGAACTGTAAATGATCCGGAGTTGGCAAACACGCCTCCTTAGTAGAACTTTGATTGTGATCTGTTGAGCGCATTCATTGAGTACGTGTCAATGAGTTTTGGCCCACAGCATAACATAACATAACAGCATGATTATTATGGTCATTGTCAGGACAGCATAGGTTTATTATTTGCGTTGTCATTTTGGCAGGTCCATTGGCCCGATAGCATTTTTTTTAAATCGATATGCATTTGAAACCTGTCCAGAGTGAATTAAGAAATATAATTCTTTATATTGTTTCTAAGAACTATAGACAAAATAAAACTGTTGTATTCTTTTTTTAGAATATAAACGAAAAACCCTGAAGCAATTTACCTCCAAGAAATTCTTATAGTTCATGTTTAAATTTTGTATTCTGTTACAGCACAAAAGTAACCCATGGAGTTTTTGGATGCTTTGTAGGAGGAATATACATGTGCATTAAGTTTGTTATTTGATGAGCTTTCTTCGAAGTGAACATCTAACAGAACAGATGCATTAAAGTGCAGAGAACTTTTAACAATACGGTTATTCTGCTCACTTTGGCAATCATGATTGTTTTTAGGCAGTGATGTGCATCATTCTAATTACCCAATATGCTTATTCCAACAGAAGAAGATAAATACAACGCGTATTCCCATTTGCTGCTCAAGTATTTTCTGGCAGAAGGAGTGGTCTGTGGGCATAGTGTGTTTGCTGCTTCAGCAGAACATGACCCGAATGACATTTTGCAGGTACGGACCCACTTTCGAAGTCCTTTTATTATTATTATTATTATTATTATTATTATTATTATTATTATTTTAGATGAATGCCACATGAAAGCTACATTTGCCTTTTTTAAGAATAAAGCTGTTGGTCAAACTTCTGTGCACTATCCTGTTAAATAAGCATTACATTTTCATACAGCGGGGTAGCCTGGCAAACCATTAAAATTGTGCAAGACACCTCATTTCAGCTCTTTATATGAAATGCAATACAAATGTGGCCTTCCGTGTTTACCTAATGGCTCACTAGACATGATCATCAGTAAGAAAAGTATATGCAATAAACATAACAAAATGCAGAGATGCAACTTTCAACATTTAAAATGATTTTTTTGATATCCCAAAGTCATCTGTGCCTATTAAAGGAGAACCTCTGTTAATGTATCGAATAATGGGTCTCAAAACCCAACGAGACATAATCACTAGGGAACTTCCTGGGATCCTTATTGTTGGTTACTCAGAATTGAATAAACAGAACTATTGTTTTCCTTTCACTGGTTTGGCCGCTTTAACTATCTCAAGCACAGCCTCTGACACACGACTTATAGTTTGTCATGTTCTGTTCCTGCAGCAAGAGTATTGTTCTGAGAGGTGGTCTGGTGACAGTCCTTTGCATTAGGATCCCCTGGCAAACACATCCATTTGCAGATGCATCAACCTTTGACTCCATGAATGACCATATCTGTATGCTGTACCTGGCATGCAATTTGATGAGGGCGGCAAGAGATGGAAGACTGGAAGTCTTTGATTGCACCACCAATCAGTGAATAATCTTGGTCTTTTTAATAACGTCGGTATATATATTTTAAATTTCCCTACTGATTATTGAGCTTTAGCATGTTTTTGTGCACATCTGAGCTTAGATCCATGACGCAAGTTAAAGAGAAGTGAGCAGAACACAATAACACTGCTCTGCTGCCTTTTGTCTAGGTTTGCGTTATTCGTACACCGCATACATAGATAATACATTTATACGCCCTGTAGAATTTCATTGACCAAGATAACTGAAGGCTTGCTTAAAGAGTTCTATCTTCAGCCCATTCCAGAGAGGCGATCTCTCACTGTCCTCAAAGAAGGAAGAAACCGGCAAATCTGGGGATTTCAGTTTTTTCCTTCCCAATTCTACTACCTGAGTAACTTTGTATGGTACAGTGTGGCTCACTTGAGAGCCTGGGATGCTTGGTGCTTCACTAACAAGCAGTTAAGGTAAATAGTAACCGTGCCCCTCTAAGGTCTATGGAGAACTGAGAAGACTTTAAATGACATCATATCTGATACAAGAAAGCATGACAGACAAATTGTGACTTAATTCTCCTGCTGGCTTTTAGTTTCAGGATTACTGCACTATTTAACACCGTTTGAAGTTGTTGAATCACATAGGCCTGAAGCCAGATGGGAACACATTAGCACTGTGACAGGACCGTTTCCCTTATAAGGGAATTTCTGGCCGGTAAAACATTATTATTATAGGCAGCCTCATAGTACCTTCAGTCTGCAAGAAGGCGAACCATAGAAACAATGTTTTAAGGAATAAGTGGTTTGGGTGGTATATTGCCAAACCTCAGATCATTTGATTGGGGAGAGCAAGATGCCAAGGTTCAGCAACCAATCCCTCTGTTTTTTTTACATTCAGACTGCTCTCATTCATCCATGCACAGATATTTACCATACATTCATGAATGTGTTAGCCTCCCCATCCTCAAATCGTACCTGAAACAGAGTAGCATAAACGTGCATCTGAAACTTAAGTTGAAGCCGTTTTATTACCACAGCCAATGGCTGCATGGATACAATGTGGAAAAGTAGTTGAATGGCAGAGAAATAGGGAACACCACAAGACAAAGTCATACTATTGTAGGGATGTAGAGCCAGTTGTGTCCTGCACCCGAAAAATATTTAATTAGTTTCTTGACCTGTTCTGTAACACCAGTCATCCTACCCTACAGTTCTATCCTGGTCCTTTAGGAGTATTTCCCACATTGAATAATGTGGCCTCAGTTCTGCAGGTTTAGTCCTAACTTGAAAATGTCCTGAACGCACAACTCATCAACATGGCATTAAATTTGTCTCTAAACTTGAGTCTCTTTAATTCTGCCCACCATCGGAATACCAGAGGTTTGGTGACAACTCAGTGAATCATCTGAAGTAAAATCAGGCCTTTTTAATAGAGCTGTCACAGCTGCATGATTATGAATAGCTGGTACCACTGTTCCTTCATAGGAGAGAGTTACTATTTCCAAAAATGCCTATGCCATGACAGGGGGTAACAGGAAAAAGAAGGAAATGCCTGCATCGCCCCAAAGTGGCTAAACGCTCCCTATAGTTTTTAGGTCTCGCGTGCGTTGCAGCGCAAAGCGCTGCTTTGCCTCCGCGAGAGATTTTGTGAGAGGACTTTGAGAAGAGGGCTTGAAGCCCCGCCCCTCATTTCTATTGGCTGGCGTCACCGTTTATGCTAAACGGTGGCCTGCCATTGGAAATGAGGGTTTTGGGTTCACGCCCTTTCGCCTGCGAGCCGACTGGCTCGCCTGCTTTGCGTCTGTCGTGAAGACGTTTCTTATCAGCTTGTTTATTTAACAAGCTGATAAGAAATGTCTTCACGAGAGCTGTGAAGGAGCATGCACCAGGCGTCCTGCAGCCACGCTGGCTTCACGCCTGGAGCATGCACCAGTCAGCTCTCTCATTGGTCTGTCGGTGTCCAGCTGCCAGAGGGCCCCACACAAGGAAGTGGCTATGTGTCTCAAAGGAGGATGCTCTGAGAAGGCGGGGCAGAGAACGCCGTGGAGTGGAGCTGCGGGTCTGTGCTGAGAGACCCACTTTGTGAGACCCAGCTGCTCTGAAGGGCAAAGACGGAAAACACTGTTTTTCCTTTTCCACTGATTTCTCCCCTTCCTCTCACAGGTTCTCCCCCTCTGTCACCCGCTTTTATCTTTCAGTCATTTTCTTCACCCCTTTCAGCCCCCCTCCTTCCACTTTCTTCGGCGCAGGTATATTTTCGCCGCTCGTTTCTCCTAGTTTGCCCCCTGCTCTTTCCCTTTTATTTCGTCGACCGTCTTCCCAGCACTTCCTCTTCTGTTTCCAGTTTCTGTTCCAAAGAAGAAGGAAGGGCCGAGTCGGCCCTGCTAGGTTACTAATTGACACGCAGCACGTACATTGACCCTCCGCGGTATCTTACGGAACTTGGATAATGTAAGTCCCACCCCACAGACACTTTTCTCAGTCAGCATCACTGTCTAACGGGGGCGCTGCGCTGGGAGGGACCGATACCTGCACGTTCGACTTGTGGATATATGAACTGGAATCTTTGGAGCTATACTCAAGTGGCGCTATACGGCAAATAATAGATGATTTTGTTAAAGGCACTGGAATTCGTACAATATAGGGGCAGATGAGTAACGTGATGGTGTGAGTGGAGGCAGGGCACAAGTCCTAAACAAGCATTGAAAATGCAATAGGTCTCGCTTTGATTAAGTTTAAGCCATTTGCTTTGCTAATGCTATTGTATAGCAAAGCAAATGGCTTTAACTTATTGAAAGGCGAGACCTATTGCATTTTTAATGCTTGTTTTTATTTCCAAGTAATTCTAAGGAGTCAGGGAAGGAAGGCAAAGGAGGAGAAGCAGACCTGAAAGGGTGCTGATTGGAGTACAATAGTAAGATAAGATTTTTCCATCTTAATCTAATGGTAAGAAGTTTTTAATGCAAGAAACATGACAAGAGGAGCACCAGCTATGCTGTAGCTGTGATAATCAGGTGTAAGCAGAATGGTTTTGAACGGTTCTTTAAATACTGTAAACAAAGGTACTGTTGTTGCTTTCTGACTTCACTAAATTTCTTAAGCAAGCTTTTTGGCACAGAACATCTTTTCCGGAGCCCACACTGAGGCTTCCGCAACCTGTCTTTCATTCATTTTTCTGTAATCTTTCTCCATCGTCTTTCTTCATTTCTGTATTGCTTGCTGACTTCCTTCTATGCAGGTTCATGCTCTCAAAACTGAAATATGGAACTCTGACAGCACTTCTGAACTCCTTGTCCCCTCTGACACTCAGTTCACCATATTTGAATATCTCTGAGGCTGAAGCCCTTGTGATGATTCAAGAGAGTATTGGAAGAGAGACCGTACCCTGTGCAAGTATCAACAGACTTCATTTCTGGCACTCCCAAAGGCTTCTGTGACCAAGAACTTCTTTATATTCCTAGACTAATATTTTTACAAACGAAGGAAACTTCTATGGGCGAGAGAGCATCACTATAAGGAAACAATACATCGACAATACAATGTCTTCCTTATTTGGAAGGATAGAGCCAAAGATCTAGGCAACTTTTAGACTGCCTGGACACAACAGCAGCAATGATTTGAAAGGTATACCCATCTACGACAATCAAGGAATTAATTACCCTGCCTTCACAATTAAAATGTTGATGTACATCTTTGTACACAAACAGACAGATCATAATTCACTCCTCATGTATCAGAGCTACAATCCAAGACCCTTAAGGGATAACTTGCCCTTCGTCGAGTTTTTACGCATTTGGAGAAAATGCAAATACAAAGAAGATCTATTGAAACAGAATAGTTAGTAATAAAATTGATACGCAGAGGTTACCCAAAATATAGAGCACTCCTAAGGGCTTTCAGGAATACCTCCTGACAGCTCAATTTAATAAAACTGAAAATAATATATTGATCTGTGCCTCCATTGTCTATCCACACGGCAGTATGCTCGAGAGGATTGTGAATCTCCTGTCAGCAATTAACACAGTTTTTTATGAAACAAGTGTTAGCATGAAAAAAGGCCAAAAACTTTACTTTCTAGCAAGCCGGCATCCAATGCCACTAGTTTGAGGCCTTCCTCATTTCGTAGAGCATTAATTGTGGCCTCTGCCTTTCCTGTAACTTAACTTTTAACTCCAAAATTTTTATCCGCATCAACATCACACTCATTCAGTCAAAATATCTAAATCAAACTGTAATGCAGAAATGTGGCTTATGCGATATTGTGCTCTTGCAACTTAATGTATGTGGGCCAAACCACCCAACTGGTTAAATGCCTCAATATGTAACATCACTGCAGAATTAAATGTTGCACACTGAATGCACCAGCACCATTGGTGAAAAATTACTACAAAAAACATCGTACAGAAAAATCCCCTACCTTGGTAATTCATTAGTTCCCGAATATTGTCTGACAGATGTGTTGAGATCGCAGCTCTCTTGCTCACGTGTGAATTTAGCTGGATAGACCATCCTGATTTGATAAAACATGGACTGAACAAAAGAGTGGAACTTGCTCCTTAACCAAGTGTAACCACTCCTCATCTATCTTCTGTTTGTGGCTCATATACCATCATTTCTAGTTTGGTCCAGGCAACATTGATGCAAATGGTGGCTTGTTTGTATATTTCAGACTTAGATGTAGTTAGTGTAGTCAATATAATCTTGTTTCAGCAGTATTGGAGAGTGCAAATCTACCTCTCTCTGTGGCTGTCAGTACCAGGGCACTGTTACTTTGAATGTTTTTCTAAATACATTATGTCTAAACGCTTGGCATCTCAAAATATATTCTGGAAGTATGCATCATATTATTTGAAATGTACTTTTACGACTTTACATTCATACAAGATAAATATTGTATTGCAATAGTTGTCCTGTTAAATGTGTGGGGTCACAGCCCCCCTAATATTAGTTTGCTGCATTGTTATCACATCTGCATTGTCATTGCACAGGACCTGAAGCCAGAATGTAGCAAATGTCAGAGCCCACTTTCACTCCTTCCTCTCCCACCACAGTCACGATCAGTAGGCTAATTTGTTGGGACTGCTTTGGGTGCTTTCAGCTTTG
The DNA here is from genome assembly GCA_963921515.1 of Calotriton arnoldi. Taxonomy (NCBI): domain Eukaryota; kingdom Metazoa; phylum Chordata; class Amphibia; order Caudata; family Salamandridae; genus Calotriton; species Calotriton arnoldi. Next base: position 564,653 of record CAWUFW010011832.1, read on the forward strand.
CTCCATATGCGATGTCCTTGTCATGTTATCTGGCATGAGTTGCAATGGAACTCTATGTTGAATGATGCAGCACGCTTGTTGCCCACTGCCGATCAGAACTGTGACTTCCTAAGCTCCTCTTGATCCCGTTTTCTCTCGTACAATCTTGAATTCTGAACATGCATCCTTGTTTTTTTATTTAAGGTTTCTTGCTGGATTAAATCACATAATAGATAAGCCCTCATTCGACACTGCAAGTTAAAATCCCCTTTTGGAAAAAAACATAGGTACTTACCCCTTCGCTCTTTGTCTTTAATTCCAGATTTACTCTTGAATTTCGCACTTTATTTTGTGATCAATTGCTCATCTATTAAGTAAGAGCCCAGTCACTTTGAACTGTCTCCATTCACCAGTCCATGCATGGGAAGAACTGTTAACAAGCTCTCCCCCTTTTCTTAGCTTGAAAGATTATATTTTGTACTGTTCGTATCAGATCCTCAGTAAGTCAGGTTGTTTGGTAATAGTCTAAACTACTGTCCTAAGTTATTTGTTTATTTTTATATGGCTTGTTTTTTCTACATCTATTACTGAATTTCCTTCTCTTTTTGTCAACAAAATATACCTCATAATTCGCTGAACTTTGGTTACTCCACAAGTCCGTCCCAAGAGCAAGTCTTTCATCAGTGCTGATGCTTTTAGCACACGTTTTGACAATTGTTTTCAGTGTTATACTATTTTCATGTCACACATATATATTTTCCAGTTGTCATTCGATACTCACTACTGTCCTATCTTGATGATGACCCACGGATTCATCTCCTAGTGTCAGAACTTTAAAGTACAAACAAGTGTACGTCTACGTCGCAAATATCACTGACTAATGAAGTTATGGATTATTTTCATCATATAACTGTAATATTTGTTTAAAAATTCTAAAACAATTCTCTATAAAAACAGTTAAACTATAATTATGGTTACAAAGTAAGACCGAAAAACCTCTGAAATACCCACGCTACAGCTTTGCAAATCATAGCTTTCACAGATGCGGGGCAAGCCATAATTAGGTGTGTGAGTAACTCTATGGGTGAGTGACGGTGTGTGAGTATCTGTATGGGTGTATGATTGCATATATCAGTGGCTGTATTGATGAGTGACTGCGTGTATGAGTGACTATATGGATGAGTGGATGTGTGTGTAGACCTATGAATCAGTGAGTGGGTATGTACTAACTGGTATTGTTGTGTCTATGGTTTCCAGAATAGTAGTCTGTATTTTAGAGTAGGTGTATGAAAGGCTATTTTAGGGTGTGAGGAGTTGCATCAGATATTAAGTGGATGATGTCATCAGTGTCATTTGAGATGTCATCAGTGATGTCACTGACCATGCCATGAGTGATGTAATATGACGTCATCAGCAGTGCATTGCGGGGGCGCGAGTTATAGTTAGCTCAGCTAACTATAACGGCTGAATTTCTCTGGTTTTGTATGAGTGAAATGTCAGCCTAACTATAACGTCCCTGAAACCTGTGGTTTTTTTCAGTTAATTTATAAGGTTTTTAAATGCTAATTTCCAACTATGCCTACATAGGTAGGACATGTACAGAAAGAGGAAGAAAGGCGTAGAAAGAAGCAAGAGAAGTGCAGAAAGAAGCAAGAGCGGTGCAAAAAGAGGAAGAAAGGTGCAGAAAGAAGCAAGAAAAATGCAGAAAGAGGCAACAGAAGTCCACAAAGAGGAAGAAAGGTGCAAAAAGAAGCAAGAAAAGTGCAGAAAGAAGCAACAGAGGTGCAGAAAGAGGCCTACTTCGACTGTACCGTTCCACAGACTCATACAAAGTAGCCTAATCACTAATCCTTCTCCCAAGATGTCTTAAACCTCACTTTTCTCTTGAAGGTTCACTATTCATCGACTGCTCAGAATGTTAGGACCTCCAAATGTAAAACAGCAATCCTAACCATATCTGTTAGAAATGGGATTTCTGGTTGGCTAGGGCAAGCGCCTAAGCCAGGCAGAAACCACCACTCTAGTCGGGGCAAGGGAGTTGCACGCTGAAGATAACCCCTGCTCACCCCCTTGGTAGCTTGGCACGAGCAGTCAGGCTTATCCCAGAGGCAATGTGTAAAGCGTTTGCGCAACACACTCACACAGCAGCGACACACTAGGCACACCACAAAAGAAACTCTACACAAGGTTATATAAAAATAGCCTTTGTATTACTCATAAAACACATTAGAATGCAATCACATATATACACTGTGCCACCTGGCACTAGGTATTACTTTACTGGGGTTTATATACATTACAGGGCCAATCGGACAACTGTCATCACCATTAGAACAGGCAAGTAATAAAACAACCAGTAGCTACTGGTAAAAGCACCTAGCATAAACACATTATGCATCAATCACATTAGGCATAAACCACATTATGCATCAATCACATTAGGCATAAACCACATTAGGCATAAACCACATTAGGCATAAACCACATTAGGCATTCTTCCTAAATCAGCAGTGCACCCCAGTAATACTAACAGGGTACACACATCACCTTAGGGCCTTACGCCCCACCAGAACACAAAGTGATCCCAGGCCAACTGGCCTTCCTCGGGGGCTGTCTTGGGCTTCCCCGCAATGCCCTCTGTCCACAAACGTCAGGGCTCTATGAGCACATGGCTTCCACCGGCCCGTACTTTTAATGGGGGCGAGGGTGCAACTCACCCTTGTTTCTCTTATGCAAAGAAAGAAATGCCCCCGTCGTTGCAGTTGCCCGCAATCTGGCGGCACAGCTGTGCACACAAATAAGCACCAACAGTGTGCTGTGTCAGCCCCACTCAACGTGAGGCCTCCAAACTGGCCCCCTAGCTGCCAATGCCGCAGAAATAAAGCCCGTAATGCACAGGGGGGCCGGCACTGCTACCAATAGGTAGCGCAATGCCCTAGAGGGCGGGATGACCTCACTCGGTCTCTCCCGCGTAGGCAATTCCCCCAATGGCCGGACTCACCCTCACGCCGGCGAGTTGGGCCCCAGAAAGCTGACGTGTGGCTTCTCGATGGCCACGCCACTGCGGGCTTGCGTCTTCTTCCTCTTCTCTGGCAGATGCGTCGGCAGGGAGCCAACGAGGCTCCGGTCCTCCCTCTGGGCCCGGCGAGCCTGCGAGGCTCCATCTTGGTTGGGGCAGTCACGTGGGCTCTCCTCCTCCGTATGGGGAGCCCTGCCCACAGTCGGGCGCAAGCTCGCCTGTCTTCCGGTCACGGCGCGGCTTCAGATGGGTGCTAGGCAATACCTGGCACGCCCACCGTGCTTGCGTTGCTCACGAGCGGGCGCCCTGGATCCTCATGATCCCTCGGGGCTCTCCTCAGCAGCCCGGGAGCCCCGCCCACACTCCGCACAGGCTTGCCTGACTTCCGGCTCTGGTGCCGTTTCCTTGGGCCAGTCATGCCCTAGGTCAGGCTCTTCCTGCCTGACTTCCGGTTTCGCCGATCTCGGAGCGAAGTCTCTGCCGATTCTGCGGCCCCTTCAGCTCAGACAATGCCAGGAAAGCACGGACTACGCGCTACTACAACACGAGCCCACGCCAGGGGCTCAATTACACAGGAAGCCTGCAGCGCTTCCAAGCCCAGGTCCAGGGCTAAGCACTCCAAGTAACAAAGCACTGGGGTCTGCCCAATCCAGGGGATTCTAAGCGCTCACAACACGCTCAGTCCCCAAAGTCCCTCAGGGCAGAACTGGGCCCAGGCAGGCCAGCTCACAGGGCCCTCCAGCAGAGGGGCAGTCCTTGGTGGCGGTTCGTCCTGGCGCCCAGCAGCCCTCTCTTGCAGATGCAAGTAAGCACACCGTACATGGGGTCACAGCCCCAATACTTATACTACATGTGTCCTTTGTTCTCCCCCTGGCACAGGGCTCAGTGCCCGGTCCAAACCAGTTCTGGGAGCACTCCAACATTTGTTTACAGTGCACAACAGTTCCCATTGACAGAGTAAGTCCTGGCCCCAGACACACCACAGGGGGGCGGAGCCAGCATTGTACAAGGCAGGCACAGACCTATTCAGGGTCAGGGACTACTCCTCCCACTACTCCAAATGCAGATCTGCCTATTCAGCCTAGCGCTGATTCACTCAGCCCCTCTGGAGCCACTGCACCTCCCCAGTCTGTCACTCCAGAGCCAGACATTCAATACACAACAGGCAGGCACAAAGACACATAGCACACAGAAATGCCCACTTCTAAAAGTGGCATTTCTAAAATAGTGACAATAAATCTGCGAACACCATTACGCAGCATTTATTACCACTATTCCAAACATACCAAACTTGATCACGCTACTCCTCTCATATCAGGAATTACCACTAACGCACATATCCGGGAACCCCCAATGCATTCCTATGAGAGGGTAGCCTCACAGTAGTGAGAAACCAAAATGGCTGTTTGTCACTATTAGGACATGCCACACAGTTAGGGCACATGTCCTACCTTTTATCTACAGTGCACCCTGCCATAGGGCTAGCTACGGCCTACCTTAGGAGTGACTGATATGTAGTAAAAGGGAAGTCACAGACGTGGCAGCCACTTTGTGCCACGTCACAGCAGCAGTAAACTGCGCATGCAGACCCTGCAATAGCAGAGGCCTGAGACCGGTTTGAAAGGCTACTTTGGTGGGTGGCGCAAGCAGCGCTGCAAGCCCATCAGTAGCATTTAATTTACTGGCCCTGGTTATCTGAGATACCACTTTACAAGGGACTGATAGGTAAATTAAATACGGCAAACTGGTGTAGACCAATCTTAACACGTTTTACCATAGAGAGCAAATGCACTTTACACTGGACAGCAGTGATAAAGTGCCCAGAATCCTAAAACCACCAACACCAGCTCAGAAAAAATACCAGGAGGAAGGCAAAAAGTTCAGGGATGACTCTGTAAAAAGGGCCAAATCTAATAATATCACTGTTGTAAGTCTGACCAAGTTTGTGAAGGCATGCATGTGTCTCTGCTTTTACCTAGTGACATGTTACATAAAAATAAACATACAAATACTTGAATACCTGTGTTTCAAACCGCATACTCTGTAAATGTGTGTACAAAAAGGTGTATGTATTTGTTTCTGCTCATATTACAGGGCACATGGGTATTCAATAGTATATTCGAGGGGCTCTATAACACCTATATACATAAGACATGTATGCCTGTGCAACCGAATGACAGAGCAGAACTGAGAACATTTAACCACCTATAGAAGATACCCGCTTTTTAAGCTATTATCTTCAGATGCATAACACATGTGAGAATACATATACAAGTAGACATACCTCAGTCACGAGAGCACGCAGACCTTTAAACTTGACAGCTTGCACTTCCTATTTGAAAGAGGTGAGAAAGAAAGATGAGAGAAGTACAGAAAGAAGCAAGAGAAGTGCAGAAAAAAACGAGAGGTGCAGAAAGAGTAACAGAATGTGCAGGAAGAGGCAAGAGAAGTGCAGAAAGAGGCAAGAAAAGTGCAGAAAGAGGTAAGAGGTACAGAAAGAGGCAAAAGAGTTGCAGAAAAAGGGAAGAAGGGTGCAGAAAGAGGCAAGAGGGGTACAAAAAGAAGCAAGAGAAGTGCAGAAAGAAGCAACAGTTGCAGAAAAAGGCAAGAGGGCTGCAGAAAGAGGCAAGAGGTGTAGAAAGAGGGAAAAAGAGTGCAAAAAGAGGCAACACGGGTGCAGAAAGAAGCAAGAGAAGTGATGAAAGAGACGAGAGGTGCAGAAAAATGCATGAAGTGCGGCAAGAGGCAAGTGAGGTGCGGCAAGAGGCAAGTGAGGTGCGGCAAGAGGCAAGTGAGGTGCAGGCAAGAGGCAAGTGAGGTGCAGAGGCAAGTGAGGTGCGGCAAGAGGCAAGTGAGGTGCGGCAAGAGGCAAGTGAGGTGCGGCAAGAGGCAAGTGAGGTGCGGCAAGAGGCAAGTGAGGTGCGGCAAGAGGCAAGTGAGGTGCAGAAGGGGCAAGTGAGGTGCAGAAGGGGCAAGAGAAGTGCAGAAAGGGGCAAGAGAAGTGCAGAAAGGGGCAAGAGGTGCAGAAAGGGGCAAGAGGTGCAGAAAGGGGCAAGAGAAGTGCAGAAAGGGGCAAGAGAAGTGCAGAAAGGGGCAAGAGAAGTGCAGAAAGGGGCAAGAGAAGTGCAGAAAGGGGCAAGAGAAGTGCAGAAAAAAGCAAGAGAAGTGCAGAAAGAAGCAAGAGAAGTGCAGAAAGAAGCAAGAGAAGTGCAGAAAGAAGCAAGAGAAGTGCAGAGAGGGGCAAGAAAAGTGCAGAAAGAAGCATTAGCTGTGCAGAAAGAAGCAAGAGAAGTGCAGAAAGAAGCAACAGAGGTACGGAAAGAGGCAAGAGAGGTGCAGAAAGGGGCAAGAGATGTGCAGAAAGGGGCAAGAGATGTGCAGAAAGAGGTCAAGAGAGGTGCAGAAAGAGGTACAGAGGTGCAGAAAGAGTCAAGAGGTGCAGAAAGAGGCAGAGAGTGCAGAAAGAGACAAGAAGGTGCAGAAAGAGGCAAGAGGTGCAGAAAGAGGCAAGAGAGTGCAGAAAGAGTCAGAGGTGCAGAAAGAGGTACAGAGGTGCAGAAAGAGGCAAGAGAGTGCAGAAAGAGTCAAGAGGTGCAGAAAGAGTCAAGAGGGTGCAGAAAGAGGCAACAGAGGTGCAGAAAGAGGCAAGAGGTGCAGAAAGAGGCAAGAGGTGCAGAAAGAAGTCAAGAGAGTGCAGAAAGAGTCAGAGAGTGCAGAAAGAGGCAAGAGAGTGCAGAAAGAGGCAAGAGAAGTGCAGAAAGAGGCAAGAGGTGCAGAAAGAGGCAAGAGAAGTGCAGAAAGAAGCAACAGAGGTGCAGAAAGAGTCAAGAGAAGTGCAGAAAGAGTCAAGAGAAGTGCAGAAAGAGGCAAGAGAAGTGCAGAAAGAGGCAAGAGGTGCAGAAAGAGGCAAGAGAGTGCAGAAAGAGGTACAGAGGTGCAGAAAGAGTCAGAGGTGCAGAAAGAGGCAACAGAGGTGCAGAAAGAGGCAAGAGAAGTGCAGAAAGAGGCAAGAGAAGTGCAGAAAGAGGCAAGAGAACTGCAGAAAGAGTCAAGAGGTGCAGAAAGAGTCAAGAGGTGCAGAAAGAGTCAAGAGAGTGCAGAAAGAGGCAAGAGAGGTGCAGAAAGAGTCAGAGGGGTGCAGAAAGAGTCAAGAGAGGTGCAGAAAGAGTCAAGAGGTGCAGAAAGAGTCAAGAGGGGTGCAGAAAGAGTCAAGAGGGTGCAGAAAGAGGCAAGAGGGTGCAGAAAGAGTCAAGAGGGTGCAGAAAGAGTCAAGAGAGGTGCAGAAAGAGTCAGAGGTGCAGAAAGAGTCAGAGGTGCAGAAAGAGTCAGAGGTGCAGAAAGAGTCAGAGGTGCAGAAAGAGTCAGAGGTGCAGAAAGAGTCAGAGGTGCAGAAAGAAGCAAGAGAAGTGCAGAAAGAAGCAAGAGAAGTGCAGAAAGAAGCAAGAGAAGTGCAGAAAGAGGCAAGAGAAGTGCAGAAAGAAGCAAGAGAAGTGCAGAAAGAAGCAAGAGAAGTGCAGAAAGAAGCAAGAGAAGTGCAGAAAGAAGCAAGAGAAGTGCAGAAAGAAGCAACAGAGGTGCAGAAAGAAGCAACAGAGGTGCAGAAAGGGGCAATAGATGTGCAGAAAGAAGGAACAAATGCAGAAAGAGGCTAGAGAAGTGCAGAAAGAAGGAACATAGGTGCATAAAGAGGCAAGAGAACTGCATTAAGAGGCAAGAGAGGTGCAGAAAGACGCAAAAGGTGCAGAAAGTGTGAGAAGTTGGCCTGGCATATGCTGTCCACTAATTATAGTGGGCACCTTGCACCAGTCCAAACAACCCCTTATTGGAGATAGGTTAAAGACAACCTTTATTGAAAGCTATCCTAGTGGTAGCTATGGAGAGCAGCCTTCAGGCTAAGTCTTGAAGGAATGTAAAGCAGCTTGTTTTACCAGTCTATAATCTCTTGAGTGACCAAATGAAAGAGCACCACACCAGGTATATATTCAAAATATATGTATTTATTGCTAAACACACCCTCTAGTCTCTTTATGAGGCCAGAGTTCGAAGTACATAAGTTATAATTTAGTTATCTACAGTAATAGCACAAATACACGTTTGAGCCCTAGGGGCGTACCAAACCATATACCAATAAAGTGGTATAAGAACCACGACTGAGCTAGACACAATACCTAGAGCCTGTAGAAGTGCTTGGACCACAAGGAACCACCCAAGGTAGTGACACAGGGGACCCACGGGGGACGCGTGCAGTGTGAGAACACAGCCGCGAATCGCAGTTGACTTCTATGGGGAAAGTCGCGGTTGGAAGTTTAAAGAAAAGGGACACTTAGAGGAGGACTTGGAGCAAACCCTTTTAGAACTAGGCTGTTCTAGTGTCAATGCCCACGCGAGCACCGGAGTACTCGAGTTACCTCACCCAGGGGAGCCGGGTGCATAGGTGTCTTTCGGGGTCGGGTTTCGTCGTCGTTTTCAATGACGATCTGCTGCAAAGTGCTGCTGGCGGCCAAGTCGAAAGTGTTTGGGTGGATCCAAAGGTGGATCGAAGATCTGAAGAACCTGAAAGCAGAGGGGACAGAGTCTGGGTCACTAGCCAGTGACCAGGAAGGCGATGAGCAGATGCCCACCGATGTTGAGTGCTTCAGGTAGGTTGACGTTCGTCTTGACTCTTCAGCCACGAGGTCCAGGAGGTGTCGACGACGACCAGGAGCTGGATTCGAGCTGTCCCACGACGTCTGTCGATTGCAGGGTGTCGGCGACCGGATTGGACCCAACAAGCCTTGGCAACGGCAAGTCTCGTGGAAATGGAAGAAGGACGATGGTGCAGACCAGCAAGGTCTGTGGGACTCACCCAGCGAGGGTAAGTCAGGGCACGCCTGGAGCAACCAGGGAGCCCAAGCAGAAGAAGATTGGCCTTCGGGAGGGCCTACTAGCCAACTGACTAGCGACCGCGAAGGAGCCTCGAGTGGACGCACTTGGAGCTGGCTCACAGGACACTCGTGGAGTGGAGGCCAGCGATCTTTGGTGCAGTCGGTGCTGGAGGCTGGGGCTACTCGGAGCCCAAAGCACAACTTCGTGGGAGACCCAGAAGAGAATGCACTTGCAAATGCGATCGGTGTCCAGGGGTCACGGTTCCACGTTACCCACGACAGCTACGGGCCTCAGCTTTGCTGGGGACTCAGGGCAGCCTCGGGAAGTCTGGAAATCCACCTCTGGTGATGCAAAGACTTCGGCGTCCGGCGGGAGCTTCAGCGATGCAGACCGGACAATTGCTTCTTTGGTGCCTGCCAAGCAGGGGAGTCACTCCTTGACCCCAAGGGAGATTCTTCAGTCCTCTAATCTTGAAGTAGAGCGTCGAAGGTCCAGGATTCTGTGTCAGAGTTTCGTCCAGGTAAATCTAAAGTCCTAAGGACTGGGGTCCCATACTTATACCAAGTTAGGGGGTTGGACATACTCTGGGGACCCACCTATGGGAGGGTCAGGGCAGAGGGGTGGTTACACCCTTTCCCTTTGTCCAGTTTCACGCCAGAGCAGGGGCTGGAAGCCCCTGAGCCGGTTTGAACTGGGGTATGCACAGGGACACCAAATGTGCCCCCAGTGCAGGACTTCAAAGCACCAGAGAGTGCTCCCGCCCAGCCCCAATACACACTATCCTGTCTGGGGAGGTGGTTACACCTCCCTGGGACAGGAAACCTATTGTCCAGGCCTCCCCTGCCGGAGTTTCGGTCAGCAGCAGGAGGCCAGACTCGCGTCTGTGGCAGCAGCATCCATTTTGTGATGCCAGGGCTTGGAAAGAAGTTACCGGGCAAGCCGGTGTGTACATGTCTCTCCCTCTAGAAGGGTGGAATGCTACCCCCGCAGCCAGAATGGCGGGGGGGTAGTATTCCAAGATGTTTGACACCAAACACGACATGTTTCCGTGCAGCCATCCCAAAGTTAGCATTTAACGCGAGGTTATAATGCGCTTAAGAGTATATGGTCGGGCTGCACTACAAACCGCATCAGAGAAGGGTCTCCGAACGCTGCAGAGGGGCCCTGCTCATGCAGGGGCACCCTCTCACATAGGAACCACGCACTCTGCCTCCAGGATTGATAAGGCCTGCCATAGGAGTGACTTATAGGTTTATATGTGTGTATGTATGTAGTGATATAGGTAGCCTATATCGCAGTAAGGGGTGCATGCACCACCTTACCCAGGCTGCAGTAGCAGACCTGTGGTGTCCTGTTGGCTGGCCTTCCAGGGGTGGCACAATACATGCTTCAGCCCCTGGCAGGCCTCTGAGGTACCTATGCCCTGGGTACATAGTATACCATATATTAGGGACTTATAAGGGCACTCCAGATTCCAATCAGAGATGTGCCTAAGGCACATAGAAACCATTTTAGAGAGGAAGCAGCTAGGCTGGGGTTCTGATTAGCAGGGCCCCAGCCAGACTAAAGTCGAAAAACAGTGAAGCATCAGCAAAAAGTGGGGGTACCCATGTGAAGCAGATCCTACTCTCCTACAGAAAGAAGCAACAGAAATGCAGAAAGAGGCTAGAGAAGTGCAGAAAGAAGCAATAGAAATGCAGAAAGAGGCAAGCGAAGTGCAAAAAGAAGGAATAGAGGTGCAAAAAGAGGCAAGAGAAGTGTAGAAAGAAGCAATATAGGTGCATAAAGAGGCAAGAGAGGTGCAGGAAGAGGGGTAGAGAAAGAGGCAGAAGTGAAGAAAGAAGCAACCGAAATGTAGAAAGAAACAAGAGAACTGCAGAAAGAAGGAACAGAAATGCAGAAAGAGGCTAGAGGAGTGTAGAAAGAAGCATTATAGGTGCATAAAGAGGCAAGAGAACTGCAGAAAGAGGCAAGAGGGTGCAGAAAGATGCAAAAAGTGCAGAAAGAAGCAACAGAAATGCAGAAAGAGGCGAGAGAAGTGCAGAAAGAAGCAATAGACATGCAGAAAGAGGCCAGCGAAGTGCAAAAAGAAGGAATAGAGGTTCAGAAAGAGGCAAGAGAAGTGCAGAAAGAGGCAAGAATGGTGCAGAAAGAGGGAACCGGGGTGCAGAAATAGGCAAGAGAGTTGCAGGAACAGGGGTGCAGAAAAAGGCAACAGGGGTGCAGAAAGAAGCAAGAGAGGTGCAGAAAGAAGCAAGAGAAGTGCAGACAGAACCAACAGTTGCAGAAAGAGGCAGGAGAAGTGCAGAAACAGGCAAGAGGGGTGCAGAAACAGGCAAGAGGGGTGCAGAAACAGGCAAGAGGGGTGCAGAAAGAGGCAAGAGGGGTGCAGAAAGAGGCAAGAGGGGTGCAGAAAGAGGCAAGAGGGGTGCAGAAGGAGGCAAGAGGGGTGCAGAAGGAGGCAAGAGGGGTGCAGAAGGAGGCAAGAGGGGTGCAGAAGGAAGCAACAGAAATGTGGAAAGAGGCAATAGAAGTGCAGAAAGTAGCAACAGAAATGCAGAAAGAAGCAAAAGAAGTGCAGACAGAACCAACAGAGTTGCAGAAAGAGGCAAGAGAAGTGTAGAAAGAGGCAAGAGGGGTACAGAAAGAGGCAAGAGAGATACAGAAAGAGGCAACAGAAGTGTAGAAAGAGGCAAGAGAACCTCAGAAAGAAGGAACAGAAATGCGGCGAGAGGCTAAAGAAGTGCAGAAAGAAGCAACAGAAATGTGGAAAGGGGGAAGAGAACTGCCGAAAGAGGCAAGAGAGGTAGAGAAAGAGGCAAGAGAGGTGGAGAGAGAGGCAAGAGAGGTGGAGAGGCAAGAGAGGTGGAGAGGGAGGCAAGAGAGGTGGAGAGAGAGGCAAGAGGGGTGCAGAAAGAGGCAAGAGGGGTGCAGAAAGAGGCAAGAGGGGTGCAGAAAGAGGCAAGAGGGGTGCAGAAAGAGGCAAGAGGGGTGCAGAAAGAGGCAAGAGGGGTGCAGAAAGAGGCAAGAGGGGTGCAGAAAGAGGCAAGAGGGGTGCAGAAAGAGGCAAGAGAAGTGCAGAAAGAGGCAAGAGAAGTGCAGAAAGAGGCAACAGGGGTGCAGAGAGAGGCAAGAGGGTGCAGAAAGAGGCAAGAGAAGTGCAGAAAGAGGCAAGAGAAGTGCAGAAAGAGGCAAGAGAGGTGCAGAAAGAGGCAACAGAGGTGCAGAAAGAGGCAAGAGAGGTGCAGAAAGAGGCAAGAGAGGTGCAGAAAGAGGCAAGAGGGGTGCAGAAAGAGGCAAGAGGTGCATAAAGAGGCAAGAGGTGCATAAAGAGGCAAAGAGGTGCATAAAGAGGCAAGATGTGCATAAAGAGGCAAGAGAAGTGCAGAAAGAGGCAAGAGAAGTGCAGAAAGAGGCAAGAGAAGTGCAGAAAGAAGCAAGAGAAGTGCAGAAAGAAGCAAGAGAAGTGCAGAAAGAAGCAAGAGAAGTGCAGAAAGAAGCAAGAGAAGTGCAGAAAGAAGCAAGAGAAATGTGGAAAGAGGCAAGAGAAGTGCAGAAAGAAGCAACAGAATGCAGAAAGAGGCAAGAGAAGTGCAGAAAGAAGCAACAGAAATGTAGAAAGAAGGAACAGGAAGTGCAGAAAGAGGCTAGAGAACTGCAGAAAGAAGCAATATAGGTGCATAAAGAGGCAAGAGAGCGTGCATAAAGAGGCAAGAGAGACTGCATAAAGAGGCAAGAGAACTGCAGAAAGAGGCAAGAGGGTGCAGAAAGACGGAAAGAGGTGCAGAAAGAAGCAACAGAAATGCAGAAAGAGGCAAGAGAAGTGCAGAAAGAAGCAAGAGAAATGCAGAAAGAGGCAAGAGAAGTGCAGAAAGAAGGCAATAGAGGTGCAAAAAGAGGCAAGAGAAGTGCAGAAAGAGGCAAGAGATGGTGCAGAAAGAGGCAAGAGGTGCAGGAAGAGGGGTGAGAAAGAGGCAGAAGTGCAGAAAGAAGCAACAGAAATGTAGAAAGAGGCAAGAGAACTGCAGAAAGAAGGAACAGAAATGCAGAAAGAGGCTAGAGAAGTGCAGAAAGAAGCAACATAAGTGCATAAAGAGGCAAGAGAACTGCAGAAAGAGGCAAGAGAACTGCATAAAGAGGCAAGAGAACTGCAGTAAAGAGGCAAGAGAGGTGCAGAAAGAGGCAAGAGAAGTGCAGAAAGAGGCAAGAGAAGTGCAGAAAGAGGCAAGAGAAGTGCAGAAAGAAGGAAAAGAAGTGCAGAAAGAACCAACAGAGATGCAGAAAGAGGCAAGAGGGGTGCAGAAAGAAGTAACAGTGGTGCAGAATGAGGCAAGAGAGTTGCAGGAACAGGAGTGCAGAAAAAGGCAACAGGAGTGCAGAAAGAAGCAAGAGAGGTGCAGAAAGAAGCAAGAGAAGTGCAGAAAGAACCAACAGAATTGCAGAAAGTGGCAGGAGAAGTGCAGAAAGAGGCAAGAGAGGTGCAGAAAGAAGCAAGAGAAGTGCAGAAAGAAGCAACAGAGTGCAGAAAGAGGCAAGAGGGGTACAGAAAGAGGCAAGAGAGGTGCAGAAAGAGGCAAGAGGAGTGCAGAAAGAGGCAAGAGAGGTGTAGAAAGAGGCAAGAGAACCTGCAGAAAGAAGGGACAGAAATGCAGAAAGAGGCTAGAGAAGTGCAGAAAGAAGCAACAGAAATGTAGATAGAGGCAAAAGAAGTGCAGAAAGAGGCAACAGAAGTGCATAAAGAGGCAAGAGAGGTGCAGAAAGAGGCAAGAGAAGTGCAGAAAGAGGCAAGAGAGGTGCAAAAAGAGGCAAGAGGGTGCAGAAAGAGGCAAGAGAGGTGCAGAAAGAGGCAAGAGGGTGCAGAAAGAGGCAAGAGGAGTGCAGAAAGAGGCAAGAGGGTGCAGAAAGAGGCAAGAGAAGTGCAGAAAGAGGCAAGAGGGTGCAGAAAGAGGCAAGAGGGTGCAGAAAGAGGCAAGAGAAGTGCAGAATGAAGCAACAGAAATGCAGAAAGAGGCTAGAGAGGTGCAGAAAGAAGCAACAGAAATGCAGAAAGAGGCAAGAGAAGTGCAGAAAGAGGGAACAGAAGTGTAGAAAGCAGGCAAGAGAGGTGCAGAAAGAGGCAAGAGAGGTGCAGAAAGAGGCAAGAGGAGTGCAGAAAGAAGTAAGAAGTGCAGAAAGAATCAACCGAGTTGCAAAAAGAGGCAAGAGGGGTGCAGAAAGAGGCAAGAGGGTGCAGAAAGAGGCAAGAGGGGTGCAGAAAGAGGCAAGAGAGTGCAGAAAGAAGCAACAGAAATGTAGAAAGAGGCAAGAGAAGTGCAGAAAGAAGGAACAAATGTAGAAAGAGGCAAGAGAAGTGCAGAAAGAAGGCAACAGAAATGCAGAAAGAGGCAAGAGAAGTGCAGAAAGAAGCAACAGAAATGTAGAAAGAGGCAAGAGGTGCAGAAAGAGGCAAGAGAGGTGCAGAAAGAGGCAAGAGAGGTGCAGAAAGAAGCAAGTGGGTGCAGAAAGAGAGAACAGGGGTGCAGAAAGAAGCAAGAGAGGTGCAGAAAGAGGCAAGAGAAGTGCAGAAAGAAGGAACAGAAGTGCAGAAAGAGGCTATGGAAGTGCAGAAAGTGGCAAGAGAGGTGCAGAAATAGCCAACAAAATTACAGAAAGATGCAAGAGAAGTGCAGAAAGAGACAAGAGAACTGCAGAAAGAGGCAAGAGAACTGCAGAAAGAGGCAAGAGAGGTGCAGAAAGAGGCAAGAGAGGTGCAGAAAGAGGCAGAGAGGTGCAGAAAGAGGCAAGAGGGTGCAGAAAGACGGAAAGAGGTGCAGAAAGAAGCAACAGAAGTGCAGAAAGAGGCAAGAGAACTGCAGAAAGAAGGAACAGAAATGCAGAAAGAGGCTAGAGAAGTGAAGAAAGAAGCAACAGAACTGCAGAAAGAGGCAAGAGAACTGCAGAAAGAGGCAAGAGAACTGCAGAAAGAGGCAAGAGAACTGCAGAAAGAGGCAAGAGAAGTGCATAAAGAGGCAAGAGAACTGCAGAAAGAGGCAAGAGAACTGCAGAAAGAAGCAAGAGAAGTGCAGAAAGAGGCAAGAGAAGTGCAGAAAGAGGCAAGAGAACTGCAGAAAGAGGCAAGAGGGGTGCAGAAAGAGGCGAGAGAAGTGCAGAAAGAGGCGAGAGAAGTGCAGAAATAGGCCAGAGAAGTGCAGAAAGAAGGAATAGAGGTGCAGAAAGAGGCAAGAGAGGTGCAGAAAGAGGCAAGAGGGTGCAGAAAGAGGCAAGAGGGGTGCAGAAAGAAGCAACAGAAGTGCAGAAAGAGGCTAGAGAAGTGCAGAAAGAAGCAATAGAAATGCAGAAAGAGGCAAGCGAAGTGCAGAAAGAAGGAATAGAGGTGCAAAAAGAGGCAAGAGAAGTGTAGAAAGAGGCAAGAATGGTGCAGAAAGAGGCAAGAGAGGTGCAGGAAGAGAGGTAGAGAAAGAGGCAGAAGTGAAGAAAGAAGCAACAGAAATGTAGAAAGAGGCAAGAGAACTGCAGAAAGAAGGAACAGAAATGCAGAAAGAGGCTAGAGAAGTGAAGAAAGAAGCAACAGAAATGTAGAAAGAGGCAAGAGAACTGCAGAAAGAAGGAACAGAAATGCAGAAAGAGGCTAGAGAAGTGTAGAAAGAAGCAATATAAGTGCATAAAGAGGCAAGAGAACTGCATAAAGAGGCAAGAGAACTGCATAAAGAGGCAAGAGAACTGCAGAAAGAGGCAAGAGGGGTGCAGAAAGAGGCGAGAGAAGTGCAGAAAGAGGCGAGAGAAGTGCAGGAATAGGCCAGCGAAGTGCAAAAAGAAGGAATAGAGGTGCAGAAAGAGGCAAGAGAAGTGCAGAAAGAGGCAAGAATGGTGCAGCAAGAGGGAACTGGGGTGCAGAAATAGGCGAGAGTTGCAGGAACAGGGGTGCAGAAAAAGGCAACAGGGGTGCAGAAAGAAGCAAGAGAGGTGCAGAAAGAAGCAAGAGAAGTGCAGACAGAACCAACAGTTGAGGAAAGTGGCAGGAGAAGTGCAGAAACAGGCAAGAGAGGTGCAGAAAGAAGCAAGAGAGGTGCAGAAAGAAGCAAGAGAAGTGCAGACAGAACCAACAGTTGCAGAAAGAGGCAAGAGAAGTGCAGAAAGAAGCAACAGAAATGTGGAAAGAGGCAATAGAAGTGCAGAAAGTAGCAACAGAAATGCAGAAAGAAGCAAAAGAAGTGCAGAACAGAACCAACAGAGTTGCAGAAAGAGGCAAGAGAAGTGTAGAAAGAGGCAAGAGGGGTACAGAAAGAGGCAAGAGGGGTACAGAAAGAGGCAACAGAAGTGTATAAAGAGGCAAGAGAACCTGCCGAAAGAAGGAACAGAAATGCGGCAAGAGGCTAAGAGAAGTGCAGAAAGAAGCAACAGAAATGTGGAAAGAGGGAAGAGAACTGCCGAAAGAGGCAAGAGAGGTAGAGAAAGAGGCAAGAGGGTGCGGAAAGAGGCAAGAGGGTGCGGAAAGAGGCAAGAGGGTGCGGAAAGAGGCAAGAGGGTGTGGAAAGAGGCAAGAGGGTGCGGAAAGAGGCAAGAGGGTGCGGAAAGAGGCAAGAGGGTGCAGAAAGAGGCAAGAGGGTGCAGAAAGATGCAACAGAAATGCAGAAAGAGGCTAGAGAGGGGCAGAAAGAAGCAAGAGAAGTGTAGAAGGAGGCAAGAGGGGTACAGAAAGAGGCAAGAGGGGTACAGAAAGAGGCAAGAGGGGTACAGAAAGAAGCAACAGAAATGTGGAAAGAGGCAAGAGGTGCAGAAAGAGGGAACAGGGGTGCAGACAGGCAAGAGGGGTGCAGAAAGAGACAAGAGGGGTACAGAAAGAAGCAAGAGAGGTGCAGAAAGAAGTAAGAGGTGCAGAAAGAATCAACAGAGTTGCAAAAAGAGGCAAGAGGCAAGAGAGGTGCAGAAAGAGGGAACAAGGGGTGCAGAAAGAGGCAAGAGGGTGGATAAAGAGGCAGAAAAAGGGCAGAAAGAGGCAAAGAAGTGCAGAAAGAATCAAAAGAGGTGCAGAAAGAAGGAACAGAAATGCAGAAAGAGGCTAGAGAAGTGCAAAAAGAAGGAATAGAGGTGCAGGAAGAGGCAAGAGAAGTGCAGAAAGAGTCAAGAATGGTGCAGAAAGAGGGAACCGAGGTGCAGAAAGAGGTAAGAGAGGTGCAGGAAGAGGAAGAGGGTGGAGAAAGAGGCAAGAGAAGTGAAGAAAGAAGCAACAGAAATGTAGAAAGAGGCAAGAGAACTGCAGAAAGAAGGAACAGAAATGCAGAAAGAGGCTAGAGAAGTGCAGAAAGAAGCAACATAGGTGCAGAAAGAGGCAAGAGAACTGCAGAAAGAGGCAAGAGAACTGCAGAAAGAGGCAAAAGGTGCAGAAAGAGGCAGGAGGGTGCAGAAAGATGCAAAAGTACAGAAAGAAGCAACAGAAATGCAGAAAGAGGCACGCGAAGTGCAAAAAGAAGGAATAGAGGTGCAGAAAGAGGCTAGAGAAGTGCAGAAAGAGACAAGAATGGTGCAGAAAGAGGGAACCGGGGTGCAGAAAGAGGCAAGAGAGTTGCAGGAAGAGGGGTGCAGAAAAAGGCAACAGGCGTGCAGAAAAAGGCAACAGGCGTGCAGAAAAAGGCAACAGGCGTGCAGAAAAAGGCAACAGGCGTGCAGAAAAAGGCAACAGGCGTGCAGAAAAAGGCAACAGGCGTGCAGAAAGAAGCAAGAGAGGTGCAGAAAGAAGCAAGAGAAGTGCAGACAGAACCAACAGAGTTGCAGAAAGAGGCAGGAGAAGTGCAGAAAGAGGCAAGAGGGGTGCAGAAACAGGCAAGAGAAGTGCAGAAAAAGGCAAGAGAAGTGCAGAAAGAAGCAACAGAAATGTGGAAAGAGGCAATAGAAGTGCAGAAAGTAGCAACAGAAATGTGGAAAGAGGCAAGAGAAGTGCAGAAAGAAGCAGCAGAAGTGTAGAAAGAGGCAAGAGAACCTCAGAAAGAAGGAACAGAAATGCGGCAAGAGGCTAAAGAAGTGCAGAAAGAAGCAACAGAGGTGCCGAAAGAGGCAAGAGAACTGCCGAAAGAGGCAAGAGAACTGCCGAAAGAGGCAAGAGAACTGCCGAAAGAGGCAAGAGAACTGCCGAAAGAGGCAAGAGAACTGCCGAAAGAGGCAAGAGAACTGCCGAAAGAGGCAACAGAAATGCAGAAAGAGGCAAGAGGGGTGCAGACAGGCAAGAGGGGTGCAGACAGGCAAGAGGGGTGCAGACAGGCAAGAGGGGTGCAGACAGGCAAGAGGGGTGCAGAAAGAGGCAAGAGGGGTGCAGAAAGAGGCAAGAGGGGTGCAGAAAGAGGCAAGAGGGGTGCAGAAAGAAGCAAGAGAGGTGCAGAAAGAAGTAAGAGGTGCAGAAAGAATCAACCGAGTTGCAAAAAGAGGCAAGAGAAGTGTAGAAAGAGGCAAGAGGGGTGCAGAAACAGGCAACAGGGATGCAGAAAGAGGCAAGGGAACTGTAGAAAGAGGCGAGAGGTGCAGAAAGAGGCAGGGTGCAGAAAGATGGCACAGGGGTGCAGAAAGATGGCACAGGGGTGCAGAAAGAGGCAAGAGAAGTGCAGAAAGGGGCAAGAGAAGTGCAGAAAGGGGCAAGAGAAGTGCAGAAAGGGGCAAGAGAAGTGCAGAAAGGGGCAAGAGGTGCAGAAAGGGGCAAGAGAGGTGCAGAAAGGGGCAAGAGAAGTGCAGAAAGAAGGAACAAATGCAGAAAGAGGCTAGAGAAGTGCAGAAAGAAGGAACATAGGTGCATAAAGAGGCAAGAGAACTGCATAAAGAGGCAAGAGAACTGCAGAAAGAGGCAAGAGAGGGTGCAGAAAGAGGCAAGAGGGTGCAGAAAGACGCAAAAGGTGCAGAAAGTGTGAGCAGTTGGCCTGGCATATGCTGTCCACTAATTATAGTGGGCACCTTGCACCAGTCCAAACAACCCCTTATTGGAGATAGGTTAAAGACAACCTTTATTGAAAGCTATCCTAGTGGTAGCTATGGAGAGCAGCCTTCAGGCTAAGTCTTGAAGGAATGTAAAGCAGCTTGTTTTACCAGTCTATAATCTCTTGAGTGACCAAATGAAAGAGCACCACACCAGGTATATATTCAAAATATATGTATTTATTGCTAAACACACCCCTCTAGTCTCTTTATGAGGCCAGAGTTCGAAGTACATAAGTTATAATTTAGTTATCTACAGTAATAGCACAAATACACGTTTGAGCCCTAGGGGCGTACCAAACCATATACCAATAAAGTGGTATAAGAACCACGACTGAGCTAGACACAATACCTAGAGCCTGTAGAAGTGCTTGGACCACAAGGAACCACCCAAGGTAGTGACACAGGGGACCCACGGGGGACGCGTGCAGTGTGAGAACACAGCCGCGAATCGCAGTTGCCTTCTATGGGGAAAGTCGCGGTTGGAAGTTTAAAGAAAAGGACACTTAGAGGAGGACTTGGAGCAAACCCTTTTAGAACTAGGCTGTTCTAGTGTCAATGCCCACGCGAGCACCGGAGTACTCGAGTTACCTCACCCAGGGGAGCCGGGTGCATAGGTGTCTTTCGGGGTCGGGTTTCGTCGTCGTTTTCAATGACGATCTGCTGCAAAGTGCTGCTGGCGGCCAAGTCGAAAGTGTTTGGGTGGATCCAAAGGTGGATCGAAGATCTGAAGAACCTGAAAGCAGAGGGGACAGAGTCTGGGTCACTAGCCAGTGACCAGGAAGGCGATGAGCAGATGCCCACCGATGTTGAGTGCTTCAGGTAGGTTGGACGTTCGTCTTGACTCTTCAGCCACGAGGTCCAGGAGGTGTCGACGACGACCAGGAGCTGGATTCGAACTGTCCCACGACGTCTGTCGATTGCAGGGGTGTCGGCGACCGGATTGGACCCAACAAGCCTTGGCAACGGCAAATCTCGTGGAAATGGAAGAAGGACGATGGTGCAGACCAGCAAGGTCTGTGGGACTCACCCAGCGAGGGTAAGTCAGGGCACGCCTGGAGCAACCAGGGAGCCCAAGCAGAAGAAGATTGGCCTTCGGGAGGGCCTACTAGCCAACTAACTAGCGACAGCGAAGGAGCCTCGAGTGGACGCACTTGGAGCTGGCTCACAGGACACTCGTGGAGTGGAGGCCAGCGATCTTCGGTGCAGTCGGTGCTGGAGGCTGGGGCTACTCGGAGCCCAAAGCACAACTTCGTGGGAGACCCAGAAGAGAATGCACTTGCAAATGCGATCGGTGTCCAGGGGTCACGGTTCCACGTTACCCACGACAGCTACGGGCCTCAGCTTTGCTGGGGACTCAGGGCAGCCTCGGGAAGTCTGGAAATCCACCTCTGGTGATGCAAAGACTTCGGCGTCCGGCGGGAGCTTCAGCGATGCAGACCGGACAATTGCTTCTTTGGTGCCTGCCAAGCAGGGGAGTCACTCCTTGACCCCAAGGGAGATTCTTCAGTCCTCTAATCTTGAAGTAGAGCGTCGAAGGTCCAGGATTCTGTGTCAGAGTTTCGTCCAGGTAAATCTAAAGTCCTAAGGACTGGGGTCCCATACTTATACCAAGTTAGGGGTTGGACATACTCTGGGGACCCACCTATGGGAGGGTCAGGGCAGAGGGGTGGTTACACCCCTTTCCCTTTGTCCAGTTTCGCAGCCAGAGCAGGGGCTGGAAGCCCCTGAGCCGGTTTGAACTGGGGTATGCACAGGGACACCAAATGTGCCCCCAGTGCAGGACTTCAAAGCACCAGAGAGTGCTCCCGCCCAGCCCCAATACACACTATCCTGTCTGGGGAGGTGGTTACACCTCCCTGGGACAGGAAACCTATTGTCCAGGCCTCCCTGCCGGAGTTTCGGTCAGCAGCAGGAGGCCAGACTCGCGTCTGTGGCAGCGGCATCCATTTTGTGATGCCAGGGCTTGGAAAGAAGTTACCGGGCAAGCCGGTGTGTACATGTCTCTCCCTCTAGAAAGGTGGAATGCTACCCCCGCAGCCAGAATGGCGGGGGGTAGTATTCCAAGATGTTTGACACCAAACACGACATGTTTCCGTGCAGCCATCCCAAAGTTAGCATTTAACGCGAGGTTATAATGCGCTTAAGAGTATATGGTCGGGCTGCACTACAAACCGCATCAGAGAAGGGTCTCCGAACGCTGCAGAGGGGCCCTGCTCATGCAGGGCACCCTCTCACATAGGAACCACGCACTCTGCCTCCAGGATTGATAAGGCCTGCCATAGGAGTGACTTATAGGTTTATATGTGTGTACGTTTGTAGTGATATAGGTAGCCTATATCACAGTAAGGGGTGCATGCACCACCTTACCCAGGCTGCAGTAGCAGACCTGTGGTGTCCTGTTGGCTGGCCTTCCAGGGGTGGCACAATACATGCTTCAGCCCCTGGCAGGCCTCTGAGGTACCTATGCCCTGGGTACATAGTATACCATATATTAGGG